>PVKN010002201.1:0-44298 GCA_004027915.1 Capromys pilorides | reverse complement strand
CCTGCTCCCCATGTGATTATATGCTTAGAAAACCTGAAAGATTCTGCTTTAAAACAACTTTATAATACATTGGTATGGTAGCTAAGTTAGAAGATGAGTAAAATTATACAAAGTGGATTTTTTTCTTTCATTTAGCAATAAATACCTCAAAATGAAAATGAGAAAACCATTCCATTTTCTAGTCCTCAAGTACTTTACTTCATTTTCCCTTTTTCTAGCTTTTAAAAACCTGTTGGCTTGTCTCTTCACCCATCCTTCTTTTTTGACCCCATGGCCCCACCCTGACCTCCTCCTTCTTCATTCTTTGATCTAATCCTGGCTCCTCGAATTCTTCCCCTATCACATCCTTTATTTCACCCCCCCTCCCATTCCCTACAACCTAAGTACTACAAAACAGTTTGAAAAATCACATTCTCCTTTATCTCCAAATTTACAAAATCATAAAAGTAGATAATGTTTTTATTTTACAAGAAACAGAAACCCAACCCCTCTTGTTAAATCTGGAGACGTGATCCACACCTACTTGCTGGCTGTGGTGCTCTGCCAGCTGTGAGTGGCGCTATGGCTTTTCCCCTTGCAGTGTCTATGGGTAATACAGTGGATTTGTATGTTTCATGTTGCTCTCAGGTCTCTGAAGATTGGGGAACACAAAAGGTGGGAGTGTGGGGGATCTGAGTCTCATCTCTGAGTAGCCTGAGCAAAGTTTCTGTAGATTAGAAAGAACCCTATTTCAATATCAGTCCGCATAGTTCCCCTTCCTTTCCCTGATTCCTTTTCATCACTCTGTGCAACATAAAAAAGGAGTGCCCAGCGGTAGGGCATTTACTTGTCTTTTTTTAAAAAAATCACATATTTCTCCTTCCTTTCTTTTCATACTTTCTAGCCTTTTACTAACCTGGCTGTTCATGCTTTATTCAACTCAATTAGTTTATTGTTGTTTCTTCTTTACGTTCATCAAGCATTTTAATGATAAAATCCTTTACCTGTTTAATTAAATCCTACTTGAGCTTCTCAAACATCATATGTATTTGGCTATATAGTTCTCCTTTTATCTCTTAAAACATGTCTTAGTTACTTTTTACTCATTGCTGGTACAAATACCCAACACTCAAAATGAAGGAAGGAAAGGTTTATTTAGCTCACAGTTTATGGAGGTTTCAGGTCATACTTCACTGGTTCCAGAGCTCCTCCAAAGTGACTTGGCTGTGAAGATCAAGCTCCTCCAAAAATTAGGACTTCTCCAAAGAAGCGGGGCAGGGCAGGGCCAGGCAGGAAGCAGCCAGGGCAGGGCCAGGCTAGGCTGGGCTGGGCTGGGCTGGGTGCACAAAGTCTTCCAATCCCATCCCAGGGCAGGTGCTCAGCATCCTGCAAGATGGGGCCCCCACAGCCGGGAACCAGCCCAGCCCATCCAGCCAAGCTTCCCCAAGTTGACACAATGTATCAATTAACACAATCCACCCCTTGTCAACTTGTCAACTGTATACATACTTCTTTAAGCCAATTTTCAGGCATATAGACAAGCTTAAACATTTTACAACTTGAAAACTGTATAACATTAGAACCATGACATGTTACCCCTGCCCCCCTAAATACTCATGCACATCCCTTTATGCAAAAAGTATTTTAGTCCATCTCTTAAAGAGTTGCCGAAGTCCTAACACTTTCAGCAATGCTGAAAACTCCAAGTCCCAAGCCTCCAAGATCCAAGGCAAGCTTAGCTGTGAGCTCCTGTACAAATGAAGTTAAACACTTTCCACATTCAAAGGCACAAGATAAGCACTGCCATTCCAAAAAGTATACACAGCAGGATACAAACAATTGGGACCAAGGTAAGTCTAAAATCCAGAAGGGCAAACATTAAGTCGTGTAGCTCCATGTGGAACATCTGATGCAACCTGTAACGAGTTGTGAGCTCCAAATGTCCTACATGGCTCCACCCCTATGGCACTTCTGCTGGTAGCTCTCGTGGCTTTTCTCTCAAGCCTTCTTTGCTCCCCTTTTGCAGCTTTTCTTAGTCCATCCACATTCCTGGCTTTTTCAAACTTCTGCGGTTTCCTCTGAATAGGCTTCTCACAGCCCTTTCAGGGGCACATTGTCTGGCCTCCCAGGCCTTCTGAAATCTAGGTGGAAGCCTTTTAAATCTCAGAACTCCTGAATTCTGCATGCACCTAAAACCAGTGTTATGGGGATGATGCCAAGGGTTGTTGCCACCTGAAGCAGTAGCCAGGCTTCCTTTACTCTCAGCTGGATTGCTGAGCACTCTGACCCTGATTCCGAGGAATAAGTTGTCTACGCTAGTGCCATTCTGAAATCTAGTGTGACCACCATCTCCATTCTGGAACTCGGTGTGGCTGCTGCCTCCATTCTGGAACATGGGGCTCTGTGGCTTTCTCCTCAAAGCAAAGTTCCTCACCCTTGAGATTCTGAGGCTGAAAAGGGCAAGAACCTGCTACCTCCTGTGATGCCCTCAGTACATTTTTTTTACTCCCCTGTTCCTTCTCAGCAATGGCGATCCTCTCAGCTCTTTTTGCACAGTTCACAGCCTTCCTGGCACTTCCTTCCTGGCCAAACTTACAACATTTTACATCATCCTTTTGGGCTCTTTGCTCTTCATTCTTAACATAAATCAGCTAAAATCCCCCAACAACAACCATGCCACTGCCCCAGTATTCGGCTGCTTTGAAATTTCTTTTTCAAGATTAAGTAGTCCCCTGTGCTTAATTTCAGTCTCAGGCAAAGTCTCTGGACAGGAGCAAAATGCAGATAAGCCTCCTGCCAATCCATAACACAAATCATCTGCAGTCTAATAACCAATGTTGTTCTTTTTCCCAGCAGAAACCTCCTCAACCTGGTCTTTATAGGCAGGCCTTCTGTCAGTCTTCTGGTCTGAGTTCTGACCAGAAGCTCCCCTACAGAACAGCCGACCCAGGCTTCAAGCCAGTCTTCTGGTCTGAGCTCTGACCAGAATCTCCCCTACCATACAGCTGAAGTTTATCCAGCCAAAGTTTATCCAGCTCTTTGCAAGTAGGAAACATCTCTGAACCTTTTCTATCTCTTCCCATGATCCATTTCCAAAAACTTATAATTCACATTGTCAGGTATAGCCACAGCAATGACTCCACTCCTGCAGTACCAAATTCTGTCTTAGTTACTTTTTACTTGTTTCTGGGACAAATACCAGACATTCAAAATGAAGGAAGGAAAGGTTCATTTAGCTCACAGTTTGTGCATGTTTCAGTTATACTTCGCTGGCTCCAGAGCTCCTCCAAAGTGGCATGGCTGTGAAGATCAAGCTCCTCCAAAAACTAGGACTTCTCCAAGGAAGTCGGGCAGGGCTGGGCCAGGCAGGAAGCAGCCAGGGCAGGGCCAGGCCCGGCTGGGTGCACAAAGTCTTCCAATCCCATCCCAGGGCAGGCCCTCCACATCCTGCAGGATGGGGCCCCCACAGTCTGGAACCAACCCAGCCCATCCAGCCAAGCTTCCTCAAGTTTACACAATGTATCAACTACCACCGAAACATTTTGATCATTTGGATTTTGAGTTTTTGCCTGTAGTTTCCTCTACTTGAGTGTCCATAGATGAGTTTTTGGGTGTTAGGAGCCTTTTGAGTTTCTATTGTTTTTCTCTTGTTTCTATTGTTTTGCATTGTGAGTTTAAGGTGAGTTGGGCTTGGTAAACTGTCTCTACTATGAGAAGTCTTTAGCTATAGTCTGTCTCCCTGTGATGTATCCTAGAGTTTGGTTGTATTTTGATATTGATATCACTCTTCAATTTACTCAGCATAATTTTGAGGATTTCCTTAGTGTCCAGCGCTTTTCTGGGAGCTTAAGGCCCAGAACTACTCAGAGAAAAAGCAAACCACAGTATCTTTTTTAAAAAATGTATTTGGTACAGGGTCTCACTATGCAGCTCAGTCTTGTAATGATCCTCCCTCCTGGGATTACAGGCATGCACCACCACACCCAGACTACAGTAATGTTGATGACTCCAAGACAAACTAGATATTGCCATATAAATAAATCCCAGGAGATCAATTCTCTAAGAGGTCCTTCTTGAAAAATGGGCCCAGGGCTTTTATGCAAATGAAAGATTTACTAGCTAAATGAATTGCTAATACCCCAGCTACTTCTTTAAACAAAACATGTTTCCACTTTGCATAACACTTTATTTCGTGAATATCGTCTACTTGATCTGAGAGCCTGAGAAGGTGCCGTCACAGCCGGTCTGCTTTAGAGGATCACAACTGTCCCATTCAGGTTATAAAATACTGCTTTTATGAAAAGCAGACTCCCAGCTTCAGCCAGAAGCTGTCCAGTGTGTAACTAAAAGGAAGATAAAACCTTGACATCTATGCCTTTATATTACATTTGTCTCCTACAGCCAATTTAAACCTTGGTTCAGATGCCTACTTAGTTCTGCACATAGACATGTTAAGCACTAAAATCTGGTAATACATAGTTGACTAATCTTAAATTTACTTAATTTCTCTCCGTTTATATAAACGTAAGTGTAACGAAGATATTTCAAGGTTTACTGGGTTATCATTCTCTTGTTTGAAACCACCAGAAGATGCCAAGAAGTCACTAATCACTGTCCTAACCCTGAAGTGGGGCCGTTGTGACTTTTTGTTTGGATGTTTCCCCAAATCTTCATGCAGTCATAGATGGGCCTTTTTCAAAGGTGACTCTATCTAGTGTGTGATTGATTCCTAGTGCAATGTGAGGTGTAAGGGTGCTAGGATTAAGGGAGGGTGGTTCATAAATCAGTCCACTAAGGGGTTTGGTACCACCCTAATCCTGGTTCCCTAACATAAGGGACAGAAAGAGCCTTGCCTTGTCCCTTGCTTGCTTTGCTACCTTCTGCCCACCATGAGCTGTTTTCTCCTCCATGATGCCCTTCTGCCATCTGCTGCCCTGCCTTCTAAGCCAGCCCTCTATGAATTGAAACCTCTACAGACTGTGAGCTAAACCTTTGTGGGTATTGAGTATTTTGTCTCAGCAACAAGTAACTAACACAAAGGCCCAACTGATGACCTAACTCTATACCTTTCCTGCTTTTTTTTTTTCTCTGAGCCATTTTTTCCTGGAGTGACCTTTGATTCCAGGAAGAGTGGGTCTGGTCAACATACATCTCTGTGATATGAAACCAGGCCCAGTGAATGTGGCTTTTGGAGACTTCTAGATCCGAAAGTTCTAGAAGTCTACTTGAAACCCTGGTCCCCTGCTGACATCCAGCAGAGACTACTCGTCTGATCATTCTCCCCATCTCCCAGTGTGATAGAGACCATATCTTGGCCTGGATGGCTGCCAGTCTGGGTTGTACAGACAGAGTGGCTCTGGAGCAGAGAATAGAGCACCTCACAGACCTATAGCTGTACAGCTAGGTGGAGAAAATGTGACTTGCTGGGTTCCAAGACCACAGATCCTGGGAAGAAACAAGCTAACCAAAAAGAAGAGACAAATCTTGTCATAAAGTGTTTCAAAGCCTAAAAGAAAACAACTTCCCATTCAAACTGATATGTCCTACAAAACCGTCTTTCAAAATTGGCAAAATAATAAGTTTTTGGGCTGGGGAGATAGCTCAATGGTCTAAGTGCCTGCCTGGCAAGCACAAGGACCCAGGTTCAGTCCTTGGTACAGCATGCCATGCTGGCCTAGTGCAGTGCCAGCCACTGAAACCAGGCATGGTGGTGCATGCCTATAACCCCAGAGCTGGGGAGGCTGAGACACGAGGATCACTACAAGTCTGAGCTGTGTTGTGCGACCCTGTATCAAATAAATAAATTAATTAATCTTTTTTAAAAATTATGGGATATAATAAAAGCAGTCCTAAAAGGCAAGTTTATAGTTATGAATGCTCACATCAGAAAAGCAGAACAGGACCAAATAAATAGCCTAATAGTGCACCTCAAGGTCCCAGAAAAATGAAAACAACCCAAAGCTAGTACAAAGAAGGGCAATAAAGAGATCAGAGCAGTAATTAATGAAACCGAGACTAAAAAGATGCAAAGTAGCAAGAAATCAAAGAGCTAGTTCTTTTAAAGAATAAACAAAATAGACAAATATTTAAATGGTGTTACCAAAAAAATGAAAGACCCAAATCAATGAAATGAGAAATAAAAAAGATGAAATCAGAACAGACTCCACCAAAATCCAAATAATTGGCACCTACTTAAAAAACTCACACCTCAATAAATTAGAGAATTCGAAGAAATAAACAGATTTCTAGATACACATGAATTTCAAAAACTGTACAGAAAAAGTTTAAAAACTCCAAATAATCCGGTAAAAGGCAATGAAATTGGAAGGCTTAAAAAAATGTACCGGCCGGCAAGATGGCTCAGTGATCTAAAGTGCCTGCTTAGGCAAGCTTAGGCAACCACAGGGACTGCGGTTCACTCCCCGACACCAAATGCTGCACCAGCCCCACCCACAAGGGCAGGCTGGCCAGCCATAATAAAAAACAAATAAACAAAAAAAGTACCAACTAAGAAAAACTCAGGTCTGTGAATTCACTGTTGAACATCATAAGACATTCAGGGAAGATCTAAGAGCAATACTTCTTAGTGAAATTGAAAGATAAAGAGTACACTAAAATTATTCCTGGAAGTTAGCATCACTGATTTAGAAACAAGACAAGGATACAACCAAAAGAGGAGAGAGGGAGAGTGGCGGGGGGGGGGGGGGAGAGAGAGAGAGAGAGAGAGAGAGAGATTTCTTTAATGAACATAGAAATGAAATTTTCCTCAAGATACGGGCAAACAATACAATGAATCACCAAAAACCTCACACATCATGACCAGGTAGGCTTCATCTCAGGGTTACAAAAATGGTTGAACATAAGCAAATGAATAAATGTGATACATCACATAAACAGAAGCAAGGGGGAAAAAAATCACAGGATCATCTAATAGATGCAGAAAAAGCCTGTGACAAATATCCAGTGTTCATTCATGATAAAAAAAAAAAAAAAGCCTCTGAAGTAAATGGGCATAGAAGGACTTGATCTCAATCTGATAGAAGCTGTTTACAGCAAGCCTACTGCCAACATCATATTAAGTGAGGAAAAACTGAAAGCTTTCCCTCTAAAGTCAGAAGCAAGACAAGGATGGTCACTATTGCTACTCCTATTCGATACAGCACCCAAAACATTAGTCAGGACAATCTGGGAAGAGAAATAAAATGGATATGTACAGAGAAGGAAGAGGTCAAATTATCATTGATGATGACCTGATTTGCTACATAAAGAACCCAAAAAATTTTACCAAGGCCTCATGGAATCAGTAACCAAATACAGCAACATAGCAGGGTTCAAAATTACCACACAAAAATAAATGGCATTCCTGTAAACCAATAATAAACTCACTGAGAAAGAAATTAGGAAGACAATACCATTCACAATAGCACCAAGAGAAAACAGTACTTAGGAATTAACCTAGGCAAGGGAACAAAATAACTCAAATGAAAGCTGCAGGGCTCTGAAAAAAGAGATAAAGAGAACAGAAAATGCAAAGATGTCCACTGTTTCCGGATAGGCACAATCAATATAGTCAAACTGGCTGTATTTCCAAACCTAATACACAGATTTAATACAATCCCAAATCAGAATACTAACAGCATTCCTTACAGAACCGGAGAAAATAATGCTAAAATTCATACTGAATCAAAAGAGACCCAGGATAGCAAAAGCAATCTTGGGACAACAAGAGCGAAGCTGGTGGATCACAATCCTAAATTTCAAGTTATATTGCAAAGCTTCAGTGATCAAATGAGCAGCGTGGTACTGGCACAAAAAAGACATGTGAATCTAAGAAACAGAACAGAAGATGCAGGAGCAATCCCAGTCATCTATCTAATCTTTGCCAAAGGGTACAAAAACATACACTGAGGAAAGATAGCCTTTTTAATCAGTGATTCAGGAAAAGCTGGAGGATAATTTTTCTCCAAGATCAAGTCTAGTCCAATACCTCTCAGCACCTACTAACTAAAACCAAAAGGGTCAAAGATTTAATTTTTTTTTTCAGAACCAGAGATTGAAATCCGGTCCTTGTACTTACCAGGCAAGCACTTATTATACTGAGCTGTCTCCCCAGCCCCAATTTAAATGTTAAAACAGAAATAATCTGCTGGAGGACACAATTGGTAAAACCTTTAAAGGCATAAGTATAGGCAAGGAATTTCTGAACAAACACCAATTGCATAAGATAACAGAGAGAACTGAAAAAATGGGATTGTATCAAATTGAGAAGAAACCAAGTAAAGAGACAATCTGTAAAATGGAGGAAAATTGTTGCCAGCTATTCCTCAAACAGGAAAGTAATGTGTATAATACATAAAGAACACAAAAATTTAAACTCTCCAAGTTAAAAAAAATTCAATCAAAATATGGGCAATTAAAATGAATAGACATATCCCAGAAGAGAATGTACAAATGGACAATAAATACACAGAAAATTCATGTCTCTGGACATTAGAGGAATGCAAATTAAGACAATACTAAGGTTTTGTCTCCCTCCAGAAAGAATGGCTAACATCTGGGAATCAAATAATAGAAAATGCTGACAAAGCTGTGGGGAAAAGGCATTCCTCTATACTGTTGGTGGGACTATAAGCTAATACAACCACTAAAGAAATCAGAAATCAGAAATCAGTATGGAGATTTTTTTTTTTTTGTACTGGGGATTGAATTCAGGACCTTGTGCTTGCCTGGCAGGCACTTAAGCCACTGAGCTATCTCCCCAGTCCAGTATGGAAATTTTTTAAAAAACTTGAAATAGTAATTTGATGTGACCTAGCTGTTCTCCTTCTAGGTATCTACCTGAAAAAGTTAAAAAATGTTACACTACAGTGATACATGCACAACCAGGTTTATAGCAGCATAGTCCACAGCAGTTAAACCTTGGAGATGGGCCAGCCAAATAGCTCAGCAGATTAAAGTACCTGTAAGCAGGTGCAGGGGCCAGGGGTTCAATGCCCCGACCTGCCTGCTGTGCCGGCCCCACCCCCAGGGTGTGCTGAGCCGGCAATTGAGACTGGGCATGGTGGTGTGCGCCTGTAATCCCAGCTCTTGGGAGACTGTAAACAGGTGGATCACTATGAATCTGATCTAGTAGTGAGACCCTGAACACCCTGTAGAACCTTCCCTAAAATATAAAACAAATACACAAATAATAATAATAAATAAATATATAAGTCTTGGAGATGGTCTATATGTCCATCAACAAATGTTGATAAAGACAGTGGTACTTATGCACAATGGAGTACTATCTGGCATAAAGAAGGATAAATTTAAGTCATTTATAGGAAAATGGCTGTACTTTGAGAGCATGTTAAGTTAAACAAAGTAGACATAGGAGCTTAAATATCACATGGCTTCTCTTATATGAGAAACTCAAAATATAAGTAAAGAACAAAATAAGAGAGAGTAGGAACTAGGGAGATAGATACTGTGCAAAAGGGGGGACCAAGGGATGCAGAGAAGGGTTAAAGGGTGAAGTGAAGGGGATAAGAAAAGGATTAAGCTGCACTATGTGCATGTTCCAACGCCCCACACCGCCCCACAAGGATCACAACGTTTGTGATCATTATGTCCCACAAACATGTACTAATAAAACATAACAATTGGAAAAAAGAAAAACAAGAAATATGTGTACTTCTGGGGCTCTCCGAGAATGCCTTCTACTTTTGCTCTCCCCGTATGTGCTGCTGCTGGGCGGCTTCACCCTGAGAATCCGAACACACCCGAGTAGCCATGGCAGGGAGCTCTGCAGCAGTGTGGCAGGGCTCAGAGGCAGCCGTGCAGTGGGCCCTGTGTTTAGTAAAATTGTTCCTTATGTAATTAATGTTGTTATTTTGGATATGTGCCCAGAATTAAGTTCAGTCCTGAGAGGGATGTATCCCAAAAGTTTGCCATCTTGTTGTGGGGAAAATAAACACATGAAATCCTCAAAGAAGAACTTTATAGGATTTATTTTTTATAGGATTTAAATAATGCTGCTATAATGATGACAGCGACTGAAAATGGCAAAGACAAGCAGTGTTGTAAACGGAGTGAAGAGGGAAAAGTCCACTCACAGGACCAGAGCCTGAAGATCTTCTGGGCCAGGCCAGTAACATCTACTGATTTTCAGAGAGAGATTAAATGGGTAGAGATACACCATCGCCTATATTGGGGAATTGCATGGAGAACAGCAACTTAACACAACTTTAGAGGTTAGAAGGGAAAAAATTATTGGTACATGCCCACAATCCTCAGGAGGCCAAGGGAAGAGAATGACTGTGAGTTTGAGGTCAACTTGGATACAAACTGAATTTAAGGCTAGCAAGATCTTTTTCTTAGAGACGAGAGAGAGAGAGAGAGAGAGAGAGAGAGAGAGAGAATTCAGCCAAATATGGTGGGAGATTGAGGCAGAGGGATTACATGAATTTGAAGCTAACCTGGATTATATAGTGATTTTAAATTCAGCCTGACCTACATAGTGAAACTATGAGACTAATGCAGGGAGAAAAAAACTGATCCTGGGTGGATGAATGACCTCCAAATGATACAGGGAAAACTGACCTCCCAACCTAAAAAGTACCTGGAATGAGTTCATGTTTTCTAAAACCAAAGAATGAATTTTAGGAAGAAATGGAGGTTATGAGATAAATAGATTTATTAGGGAAAAGAAATCTCCCTTCTGAGAGAGGAACAGAAAGGGCATCCCAGGTGGGTTGTCCCCGGGGAGCTGTCTCTTCTAGGGACTTTTATAGAGGAAAACCATGTGTTGAGGTGGGTCTAAGGTGGTAGAGAACATGGAAACTCCCTTAGGTGGGTATGAGGTGGGACAAAACTATTGCCAGCCAATGAGATTACAAGCACCATTGCTCAGGTAAATAAGATTAAATCCAGTACCAAATGGGGAAATGAGTCACATAGCAAGCAGGCAAGAATACCGAACAAGGTCTCTTTCTGTTGGGGGTTGGGTTAGTGACTCAACTGGGCTCTTTCAAGATGATTGATACCTTAGAATATCAATCCCTGATGTCCATCCTTAGGGAAATATGTAGCTGTATTTGTTTACTCTTGTCTTGAGATCTGACCCACAGCAGAGGAGTGTCTGTTTATAGTTTAAAGCATCTTGTCTTCCATGTCATCCTTAAGGGCCTGGCCCTATATAACTGCCTATAATATTTTTATCTAATTCAGCTGCCTACAACAGGACTACATAGTCTCAAAAGGAAAAAAGAAAGAAAGAAAGATGAAAAAATTCAAGTTATGAAGAAAATGGTGGAATTTATTAGTTTTAAATAGCTGAAATGAAATGGACAGAAATGACCTCCAGCACAACTGGATTCAGAAACTAAAGCAGTGGCCTTGGTACTCTACAACTGACAGAGTATGGTTTGACCATGCTGGCTCTCCCTCTGCAGACATGTTTCTGTGTATCAGTGAACAGGGTATAAGCATAGAAAATTGCTGGTTTACATGTCCAGGTAAAGGATCATCCAAGACACAAAAGACAATCCATCTCTTGTGCAAATTCAGAAGGAAGACTTTGGTTGGGTATTGTTACCTGGTTCATCCTTTGAATCAATCCCTGCTCTGGGAATGAGACTCAGTGATTGGTCAGAATGGAGTTATGTGTTCATGCATTTAGCCAATAAGCCAGGCTCTGTTAACTTCTAACTCTGGCTGATTCCACTTAGCTGGAAGGCATGAACCTGGTGCAATTCTGTTGGAAATTGCATGGATGGACTTTGCAATCACTTAAGGGAAAGGAAAGTGGGGGTGACTTGGAGAGAGAGTCACCAGCAAGGACTCCGATAGCACTGTCCCCTTCAGCTCTCCACTTGAGGATGAGAAGCTGAGCCTGCAGGTGTTTTTCTCATTCCTGTGGCTCTAAGTGTGGTCATATTCAGATGGGACTCATACTCAGAGCTAGCTACGAGGAAATCCAGGGGCCAGAGCATGAGCTGACATCAGATTCTATTTGAGGGGAATGGACTCTGCTGTTTTTTGACAGCCCTGAAAAGAACTCTGGTGGAGGGAATGGAGAGGCACCACCTGAGAGCACTGGCAGATAGGAGAAAGTGAAGACCGCTGAGCAGAAAGTTAACAATATGTATGACTACCTGTGTGGAATATTCGTACGTGCCAAATGCTTAACGTCCATTATCTGACAGTACCTCTGTGATGGTAAACATTCTCGCCTCTTTTCAAAAGATTAGCAGAAGGACCCCTGAGACTCAGGATGCTCCTGCCTACATGGCTCCCTTCGTTGCCTGACCCTTCTCTCTCTCTCTCTAGCCAAAGAACCACCTTTGCCTTCTGTGAATGGTGTCTTTTGGCAGGGAGAACAAGGGCATGCTACAGTTCCATTAGTGTTCAGCGAATACTGGAGCCCCACACCCAGTGGTGACATCGGAAAACCCACCATTCAGTATCCCTAAGCCCAGAAAAGCCAGCCCATGGGAAATCTTAACTCAGTATATGTATGTGTATATATATATATATATATATATATATATATATATATATATATATATATATAAGCTTCAGGCTGGCTTCTCTGACATCAGGACAGCGTGGTAAATAGAGTTTTCATAGCCTTTTGACAAGCTTTAGCGCATTGAGTGGAGGAGAGAGCACAGACACAAGATTGTTGTTATAATTATTGCAATGTTTTGCTCATTCAGAGACTTTCAAATTTGAGAGGAGCATGGAAGCAGCAGCATTTCCAAGAGACTGTCCACCACCTGGTTAAAACATTCCAGGAGAGCTGCATGCAGTGCTGTACACCCATAGTCCAAGCACTCTGAAAGGCTGAGTCAGGTGGATCACAGAGCAGTCAGCAGAGAATATCTGAAGTGGGAGGAGAGAATCCAGAGTGCAAGCAATCACTCAAGGGAAAGATCACCCTACTCCAGAGAAGACTGCAGGGAAGGCAGAGGAGCAGGCCACAGTCACCCGGCTTGGAAGCAACACAGATGCTGACGACTGCAGAGCAGACACAGCTCCCCAGGAGCAAGGAAGCCCTGAGACCAACTGCTTGCACTTGCCCCAGGCTTGCCTCTAAATCAGGGAGATGGTACTGCCCTCTTGGGACCCTGTTATGGCTTGGATCTAAGGTGACCCCCAAAAGATCACGTGTTCAGATGGAGGGCTTTGTAAAGTGGTTGTATCATGAGGCCCTAGCTTCATCGATGAATCCACAATGAATTTATAATTTGGTGGCATTATTGTGAGGAGATGAAGACTGAAAAGATGGGGCCTAATGGAAAGGTGTCTTAGGCAGACACAACTTTGGGGTCTTGTTCTCTGCGCTTCTTTCCCACTTTTTGTTTCCTGGCTACCATGAGGCTAGAAATTAGAATGCTGTAAGTGGAACTAAATAGGCCATTCTCATGGGAGCCTGGAAAGCCAGATGCAGATAGGAATGCAGACAGTAGAGCTGCACTGACAGAGTTTCAGCTAGAAACGAGAACTCCAGTGGGAGCTGGGCCAAAGGCCACTTGTTTTATATTCCGGCAAAGAATCTGTCTACACTTTGTCCTCCCCCCACCACCCCCACCCCAAATCTTTGTGTGAGGCTGAATTTAAAAGTGACAGACTAATAAATCTGGTGGCAGAAATTTCAAGACAGCAGAGCATTCAGGCTGTGACACGGGTATTGCTGGCTATTTTCAGTCAGATTTACAGTAAGAATTGGGCACAATAAGCAAAGTGAAACAATTTGAAAAGCTTACAGTTTAGCCAAGTTCTTAAGAAAGGAAGCCTATTTTAGGTTGGGAACAAAAACGATGTAGGTACTGGAAAGATCAGTACCCTACTTTAAGAGGCAAAGCTGGGCATGCTGGAGCACACCTGTAAGTCCATCTGCTCGAAGGCTGGAGCAGGGGGACCAAAAGCTCCAGGTCAGCCTGAGGAACTTGGTAAAATTTTATTTCAAAATTAAATAAAGCTGGGATGTAGCTCAGTACTCAGTGTTCCCTGGGATCA
Organism: Capromys pilorides; assembly: GCA_004027915.1. NCBI lineage: Eukaryota > Metazoa > Chordata > Mammalia > Rodentia > Capromyidae > Capromys > Capromys pilorides. The sequence continues at coordinate 30,318 of PVKN010002201.1, read as the reverse complement.
ATTTCTAGTATCAAGATGAAAAAGAAGCAAAAATAGGAGCATCTGAGTGGATAATTAAGTACATTGCACAGAGACAATAGAAAAAAAGCCTTGACAGCATCACTAGAACTAGCTGGCCCTCACCCATGACAAGCTGAAGGGGACAAAGTGTAAGCTCTTTGGAAAGACTGTTTTGAGAACAGAACCTGAGGCCCTCCACAGGACCGCTTTAGGAAGTTGTTTCCGCGGAATTTGTTTTATCGCCTTCAGCCCTCCAGGTGCTCAGAGGCCGCTGTAGTCATGGCTCAAGGCAGTCCAGTTCCTGCTCGCACTGGTGGCAGATCTCTGGTCCACATGATGCTGACTTTGCAGGCATACAGCATGAATGCAAGAGGTGCAGGACCATGGAAGCTCTCACCCTAATTTCAGAGGCATGCCTGGGAGGCTCAGCAGTGTACAGCAGAGTCGAAATTCCTGTAGGTAGTCCCTGAGAACGTGGTATATAAAGCTGTGATAGCAAAGCCAAAGCTGCAACGGAGATCTCAGGAAGTGAGATATACCAAAGTGTGTACTCTCTGCTGTGGAAAGTTGCAGTTAGCAGGCAGAGCCAGCCCCAGAGAGAGGCCGTGTGGGGAGCAAGCAGCAAGGCCCTAGGAGAGTGGCTACCCAAGCCTTTCGAAGCTCATACCCTTCCATCACGTGCTGTAGATGCCAGATACAGAGCTACAAGATTTAATGTTTGCCTCGCCTTGATCTTACATTGGTTCATTTTTTTTCCAGGTACCAAATGTCTTTATTTGAAGGAATTAAAGAACTTAAGTAGATGTTCTGGTACAGTTTACAGAAAAGGTTAAGGTACCCCAACATGTATATGCTGTCTTGGTGACATTAGCTCTCATTGTCACTGTCCCCCAGGGTATGCTTGTCAAAGAGGTATGCTGCCATGCCTGGGGGCCCCCATCTTGCGCAGGTTGGCCACGTGGTCACCCAGCTCTTTGGTGGCCTTTACCTGCTCCTCCAGGTAGTGTATCTCGATGAAGTCACACAGGTGGGGGTCGTTCCTATCAGTGGCCAGCTTGTGCAGCTCCAGGAGGGAGGGACAGGTTCACGCTCTGCTCCAAGTGCAGCGCACACTCCATCACATTCAGCAGGTTCTCCAAGTCATTGCCGTCTGGTTTCTTGATATCCTTGATATCCGGCCGATGCGCTGGTTCTGCACCTTCATCAGCTTCTCAGCGTGCTCTCTCTCCCCACGAGATTGGTGGAGAAAGTATTTGGCGAAGTTCTTCAAAGCTACATCATCGCGGTCAGAGTAGTAAAACACGGACAGGTAGACGTAGGAGGCGTAGAGCTCCAGGTTGATCTGGAGGCTGATGGAGGCCTCTGCGCCCTGGTGGTAGCGCTGATGCACCTGGCAGGGCGAGGCGGTTGTCATGGCTGCGGCGAGCGAGGCTGGGTTGCTGCGGCTGTGCGGGCGGTAGAGAGAGGGCAGCGAGGGCCTGGTTCTCTTCAAGCACTGTTGAAGCTGGAGACCACGGTGGCGCTTGGCAGAGAACCACATTGGTTCAATTTCTTACTATTCTCTTATTTCTCTTTAGGAATGGGAATGCTTGTCCTGTGCTGTGATATGTTGGAAGTAGGTAGCTTGCTTTTTTTATTTTTGTACAGTTCACAGCTAAGAGTTGCCTTGAGTACAGAGGAGACCTTAGACTTGGACTTTTGAACAGTGATAGAATTACTGTGGTTTTGGGGGCTCTTATAAGTGAACTAAATGTGTTTTTGCATAATGAGATGAGCAGAATGCTACAGCTTGGACCTAAGACTTCCCCCAAAGGCTCATGTGTCCAGAGGTAGGGCTTTTGGAAGATAATTGAATTTTAAGGGCTCTAACTTCATCAGTGGAATTAATCTGTTGATGGATTTGTAATGTTATGGCATTATTAGAAAGGGCTGAAGACCTAGCCTAAAGACACATGACCTTGAGGACTATATCTTATTACTTCTCTCTTCCTCTCTGGTTCTTTCCCTTTGTCTGTCTCCCAGCTGCCATGAGGAGAGTCCTCTTCTGTCCCATCCCTCCATCAAGACATTTTTATCTTTTAGCTAGCTACTGATGGACTGAAATCTCTGAAACTGTGTGCAAAAATAAACCTTTCCCTCCTTTAAATTGTTTGTATTGGATATTCTTGTCATTGCAGTGAAAAGTCGACTGGCGCAAATTGTTTCATTTGTACAACACTTTCTTCAAGGCATCCTACTAGGTGTCTGAATGTTCCCTTAGCAGGTATCTGAGATTTTTCCTGGAACACTAATTATCTCTGCTCACAAAAAGAAACACCTAGAAAGCAGAAAGTTAAGGATGAGTCCTAGTAGCAGTCTGTCTCTGAGCATCATGTGGAGTAGCTGCAACCTGAATCGCCTCCTCCCGGATCCTGTAGGTATTTCAGGAAGCTCCAAATTCTATCATTGTAGAATATAATGAAGGGAGCATGCAGCATTTAAAAGACTACATTCTGGTTTCCAAAGAAAAAGGATGTCGTCCTGAGAAAATGTCCTTGTCACTCTTGACAACTGTCAGTGCGTGTCTGAGGACAACGCTCCATGATGGCACTTTGGAGAGTGACTCAGAGTTTCTTGTCCCTACTGGGATTGATAATGATAGCATGACTTGTTGTGGTTCTGAAACAGACAGGTAGGTGTCTAGCTCAGACTCTTAGAACAATGACTCACCAAGATGAGTTTCTATCTGTTCCTCCTACAGAGGAAGGAGCGCTGCACCCACCAGAGGTGGAGGGCAGGTTCTGAGAGCTGCTTCAGCTCTTCACAGCCTGGGTGTTCTGGAACCACTGGAATTTCCTAGCAAATTTAGGGCCAGCCTGGGTGGATTGGAACAGGAGCCGAGTAGAGCAATGGATGGGGCTGGGCCATGTCTGCACTATCAGAGCTGAATTCTTTGGCAAAGTATAACTCCTTGGTACCCAAAAGGAGACTCTCTGAAACATGGAGTTCCAAAGGGGGGACAACAAGCAGGAATGAAGGACAGAAGTGGTTCACCAAAGCACTTGTGGAGTGCAGGTTGATTTCTGGGGCAGTTCTTTCTGTCCCCACTTAAGACCCCCAGTGAGGCCCTGAAACCCCATAGCTGTAGTGTCTTTGTATGGGAAAATAACGTAATAAGTTCAAGCCTACAGGGGACTGTAAGGACTAATGAAAGAACATATGAGAAAGTGCTTCATTGACTTAGTGTGGCCTGAATATTGGTCATCACAGCCCAAGTCCATGTGCTTTACAAGGGCCATTAAGCATCTGAGTTTCTATGGCAAAAGTTATAGGGTTACTTTAATTCCTGAGAAGAAAATGCTATATTCAAGAGAAATTATGACCCCGAGGCATTCAAACAGTGTAAGACAGGGCAGGCAAGCACTCTCTGGAAAGCCAGTCACTAGACCAACTCACAGCTTGGCTTGCTCTACTCCTTGTGATCTGGGGCAAACTCCCAACTGACCTTCAATGCTGGGGACCAACTGTGGGAGGGCAATTATATGTTGTCCATACACTAGCAAAGACAAGGGAGCTGGAAGACAACTACTTTCTGCTCTTCCCACTGATCCGACCAGGTCAGTGAGGCCTTGGCAACAGTCTAACCATCATCTAGGATAGATCCTTTGCACAGAGGTCACCAGTACCCTTCCATGCTGAACTGTCAGTTGCTCCTCTGCTTTCATCGACAGTGAGAATCCGAGCCAGGTATGGTGTAGTGGCATATTCCTGTGGTCCAGTTATTCAGGAGGCTGAGGCAGAAGGGTAGTTTGAGCCTAGGAGTTCAGGGTTAGTCTGCACAACATAGCAAGACCCCATTTTACAAAGAAAAGGAAACAAAAAAAGAAAATGTGTGGCTGGTTGTAGGTCTAGTGCTTTACTCTCTGGGACCCTGGTGATGCAGGAAGGACTGATATAGTCAGAGATCACAATAGGGACAAAGGGCAGTCTGCCCCACCATTCATCTAAAATATAACTTGTATTTTTTTCTGAGGTGGTCAGGGACTTGGTTTTTGCTAGAAATCGTGACTCTTCCCTCGAGCCTACATATACCTAATAGGTAACTAAAAGTAGAACAAAGTTTGACCTTCATTTTGTAAAACGCTGGGTCAAATCCTCAGCTCTGCATATAGCTGTATTAGTCAGTTAGAAAGCATCTGTCTAAAAGTTGGCAAACAAGGTTTATTAGTCTATCTCATTACCCTTCAGGATTGAGAACACCAATAAGAGATTTATAAGGACATTGAGCTATGCTGTGGTCACCTTGGATCCCAGCAGAGCCTCTCATGACTGAGGCTGACCTTCAAGTCATGACATTTCTCCTTTGGTAAGGACATTGTCCCTCAAATCGTAGGATTCCTCCCATGGAAGCCAAATTAAGTCAGGAGGGTTCAACCTGAACTATAAAACCGGGACTGAGACTATCCCTGACCAGCTTCTGGTCCTTGTTCATTGACTCTTATAAATGCTCCCTCTGATCCTTGTCCTCAGAGTGACCCTTCAGGTTAGAAAACGTCCCTATCTTTCCTTACCTTGCAATTAAAGCTTTTGCCTGGCAGTTCATGCTATCTCCTCAGTTTTCACTCCCATTACAATGCCAGTCAGTGGCACAACTGTCCTTCGCAGAGTTAGGCAGTTCTAGGAGACAGAAACAGCTTCCTCATCAGTGTACCTTTCATATGCAAACAAGGCAATCCAGGAACCCACCCAGCTACCTAACCCTAGCCCACCAAATCTGCCAGTTATGGAACCTGGGACCTTCCCTGCTTAATGCCTCCAGTTCTCGTTGCATGAAAAGCTCCCCACTCCCACCACCCAAAAAAGGGGCAAAGCAAGAAACTGGCAAGTATTTCCAGTCCCCAGGACAGGAAACAAATACGCAGATATCAAACATTACAGATGTGGTAACAGATTGATGGGGGGAAGGCAGGCCTGGGGACCTGAGTCCTGCCGTCCATGTTTGCTCTCTGCATTACCCTGGACATAGCCTCAGTTTGCCCACATCATGGTCAGCAAGCACATCTAGTGCTCACATCCAGTGCTCCCTTGGCAGAACTGCCAGCCATGATACACTCGGGAAAGCAATCTGTTGGTGAAAGTGGGCAAGTGGGTTTCCGTGGGATGCCATGTGGCTACATTTTCCACAGATCTCCTCTAAACATCTCTTTCTTTCCCCAAAATTACTCTCTATGGATCCCTGCTTATTTCTTTAGGACCTTCCCAACACCCTCTCTACTCCCTTAGGCCCTGCAGAAGCTGCCGCACACATCCCTGACCCTGAATTTTCCTGGAGATGTCTGCCTGACCTCCCCTTGACCTGTGAGAAATTCAGAGGCAAGGACCGGTCCTCAGTGTCCAGAGAAGCTCTGGTATACAGTTCATGTCAATCATTGCTTGCTGAATGGATGAATGAATGAATGAATGAAAATACTTGGGATGTTATAAAGTGAGAGTGATGAAAACAAGTATTAGAAAGAATTTCAGACCTCTAGATGTCACTCTTTCAGTCCCCAGCATTCCAGGGAACAGTCAGTACTAACATGTCCATTAAATAAAGACTTCTCAGGACAGGAATTTTACAACTTCTCTCTTCTGCTATCTTGGTAGAGCCTGTTGATTCAGGCACTAAATTAAGAAACAGGTAGGGAGTTTTGCATTCCCAGGGCTGTCAGTGCTCTTTCTTTCCGGGAGCTCAGGCTGCTCAGAGAATACATATGAGGGCATCGGATTTAGAACAAAAGCCCCCTTCTCCACTCTTAGACTCCCCACTCCCCCAAGGCCAAGGGCAGGAGCCTCAGCCCACTGCAAAAATTTTTATTTTATTTTTTTTATTTTGAAGAATAAAAAACAAGAAAAAATAGAAACAATGCAGAATTTCAAAAAACAAGTTGATATGAATTTAACAATGCAAAAATAGTTTTAATAAAATACATTTAAAAGTCCTAAACAAATACCCAAAAAGCTAAGGGAAGCATTGTTTTTATTGGTGGCATTTTGAAATTTACTATTGGTTAAAAAATGTATTGGCACCAAGCCAATACATTTGGTGATGGTGGCTCATGCCTGTAATCCCAGAACTTGGGAGGCTGATGCAGGAGAATCGGTGCGAGTTCGAAACCAGCCTGGGCTACAAAAGTGAGCTCAAGGCCAGCCTGAACTGCACAGCGAAACTCTGTCTCAAAAAGACTATATATATACCAAAGAAATGAAAAAGCGCTTCCAAAGGGGGCAGTTCAGCAAAATGAATCTCCTAGAATAGCTGTAATTACATCGTCTCCCTGTTCTCTAAGCCAGGGGCAGCGTGGGCATAGGGAGCTGCTTCTGGTACAGCTACATTGCAGGGGCAGATTAAAATAACCTAAACCCAGGCCAGCCTGCCATCAGCCCAGGACCCTGTAGATCTTGGTCTGCAGCCATCACGTTGCGTGTATTTCTGGGTGTGCTAATGATTAGGAACCTGCAGCAGACTGAACAGCTAGGAAACACAACCTACTCCCACGCATAAACGTATCTTCCTAAAACGTGTCCAGGTCAATTACCTGATGGCTCTCAGAAAAAATACTGCTACTTCTGCTTCAAAGACAGCCAAGTCACAACAGCTCTGTCAGCGAGGTGACCTATGGTAATTGAGCAGTGTGGCTAGGATTTTGGTATTTTTGGGAAGACCAAGGCAGGAAAAGGATACCAAAGGCTGTTGGCCTGTTGTACAGCTTCAAACATGCTGAGAGACTGACAGCAAAGCGGACACCTACCAGAAGGCAATTAGCTGCCACCAGCCCTCAGCCTTCACTCCGGCCTCTGTGGGGTTTGCGGTGTTCCCAGATGTCCCTGTGTTCTGATGCAGCCTCTTCACAAGCAGAGAGAAAAAGGAAGCAGGCAGGATATGCTGTAGGAAGTAGTTGCTTGACTACCAAGGTCAGCTTAGCCCTGGACCAACTATGACCAGTTCTACGGGACTATGGGTTTACACACACATGTGCCATGTTCGAATTAAAACAGAAGCCAAGAGCAGAATGGATTAAAATTTAGAGAACCATTTATTAGCTGGGCCAGCAACTGATTAACCGCACTTCATGCAGGGAGGCACGAAACAGCAGCAGGGTTTGGCTGGTCTTTTAAAGCAAAAATCCACATTCTGGCCTGCAGATAAGATTAGGCAGGGCTCTGCAAAGTTCTGAGAGAGGAAGAACTTAATCTTATGGAACTCGACAGAATGAACAGTCTTGGCCACGGAATCTGGATGTTTGTATGTAAAGCAATCAAGGTTGGGGAAATCTTACGGCCTTAGTAATTATTTGCAGGGCCGGCGAGATGGTTCAGTGGTCTAAAGCGCCTGCTTGGAGGGCTCAGGCAACTGTGGGGACTGCAGTTCGATCCCCACCACATGCTGCGCCAGCGCCACCACAAGGGCAGGCTGAGCCAGCCACAAAATGAATAAAATAAAGAAACAAACAAACACAACAAGCAAACAAATAAATAAATAAATAAATAAATAAAATTTAAAAAAATAAAAAATAAAAAATAAGTAATTATTTGCAGTCCTAGAGCATTTTTAACTATTGAATTAGATTAGGGAGGGGAGAGAGACAGTTATTCAGTTACTTGTTACTAAACAGCCTTGAACAGAGAGGATGAGAACACATTCTTTAGAGTAGATAACAGGAAGCATAAGAGAACCTAACAGTTTTTCATAGTTATAGCACAAAATTCAGTTAACCCAATACATTCCCCACTGGTATTACCTGGGAATCAAATCATTGTTTTCTCAGTTACTTTTAAGGGCTTGTACTGAGCTCTAAGCATCAATAGTCCCCAGTTTTTTTCCTTTCTTTTATTTATTTATTTATTTATTTACTTACTTACTTACTTATTTTTATAGAGAAGGGTCTATAGGGTGTTCAGGGTCTCACTACTAGGTCAGACTCATAGTGATCCTCCTGTTTTCAGCCTCCCAAGAGCTGGGATTACAGGCACGCACCACCATGCCCAGTTTCAACTGCCATCTCAGCGTGCCCCTGGGGTGGGGCCAGCATGGCAGGCCCGTGCACCTGCTTGCAGGTGTTTTAATCCACTGAGCTATTTGACTGGCCCTCTCAATTGTTTTATATGTTGTTTTATTATTTTCTCAAAGAAGAGGTTTTTAACAACACTAAATATAGCATATGTTTAAATTTTTTGACTTTTATGCACTTGTAGCCCTTTTTGGTGATGTTATATTAAATTATTTTGAAATGGGATCACCACTGTTAATGTACTCAAATAGCAGGGAACATTAGTTAACAACAGAGTCTGACTATGTGTGTTTTTCTAGAACTCAGGGCAGGAGGACAGGCAATATCTCCAGTGGCTCCACTGGAGATAAAAACCAGAGGTAGTTTTTGTGCCACCTCTTGAGCTGTAATATCAGTCAGGGAGTTTTTTTGTTTTGTTTTGTTTTTGTCTTGAGGTCTGGCCCACAGTGGGGAGCATTTGTCTCTCATAGCTGTAATGTATGCTGCCTTTTATGCTGTCTCCTTGAGGGCCTAGTCCTGTCTGGCTGCCTATAATATTTTTATCTAACTCAGCTGCCTGCAACATTCCCGCCTCTGAAGAAGTAACCTGAACTGCCATGAAGGAATCATGGGCAATAACTTCTCTGGCTTCTTTAGGCTGAAAAGGGTCATAGTTGTGAACCAACAGTCCGAGATACTCTTCAGAGGCTCCACCTAAAGGTCCTTAACAGACACCAGACATTTTTATCTTGGAATAGCTTTAAATCTGGAGAAGACAAAGCCAAAGAAACAAACAAACATGCATAGGCCAAATAATAACATCAACAGAATACAGTAATCATTTAGCAGATCTGAAATGTAATAAACTCTTACTTTAATTTTATTTTTTTATCTTGTGCCAGACCTAGGGAAATCACTGAATGTTCTTTAGTTTGCAAGTGGGCCACTGGCTGGGTAGCTATTGACAAATCTGCATAAGCATCTATCAAAAGTTTAACAGGCCTTTTTCTTTATATTGGCAGTTAACATGGGTTTCCTTAGGCTGAGAGGGGAAAACTCATGACCACCTTATCTGAAACTTCCTCTGGCTCCATCATGAACATTTTCTTATTTTTCTCTCTAGCAGCTCTAGACATTTTTGCTTGAAATATTCCTTCTCTCTATCTGGATCCAGGGCAGCATAACTTTTTCCCTGTTTTACGATTGGGCTTTATTCTTGTAGGCTGCTAGTATCCCTATTCTTATTTTTATCTATAATTTTATTCTGTATTTTTTCTATTATAAAACATCTCAACTGAGACCAATTCATTTCTGCAAACCCTTCTAACTTCTGCAGCTTGGATCACATCTGGGGCCCACTGAACAAGACATGACCTTTTAAAGGACTAGCAATTATAAACCAACTGGATTTTAGGCCACTTTATTTATAGTCTGATAGTTTGTTGTAAGTCTCTCTAGCTTTAGTTATCATTATCTCTAACTTTTGAGAACTTATAAAAACCAGATTAATACCTTATCTTTACTGTCAATGTTTTTAAATAATCTAAGTACAGTTTGGCATAATTTTTAATTACACTTGTATTTACTATCAGCATGAAATACCTGAGTTACATCAGAAATCAACCAGGCTAACTTATACTCTTATGATGAAATACATAGCATTCAGTCAAACTAAACTAATGTCCCATTTAGTATTTTGGATATGGCCCCCATTGTAAACAAGGGGCACTGCTGAGGGATTTTTATTTTTTAACACTGAGGCTGAGTTTTGTGCTACATATGTAAGGCCTGGCCCTATCTCTAGATCCAAAGCTATTGCACACTGTGTAACCAGTGTCTCTAGGACTTTTTTATGTTGGCAGGATTTATCTGTACATGAACAATATATCTCAGTTACAGCTAAAGCAAGATGACAATGACTGCGAGGAAGGTCAGGGTTGGCACAAAGAGACCTGTGCCAATGTCCAGCAATAGGCTGGGGTTTTTTAGTCATGATTACTCAGGGTTCCTCCATGGAGATGACAGGTAGACATAACAGTCCAGTCAGAGGGAGGAGGCAGGCCCAGGGCCCCTTAGTCCTACTGGACCATCTGAGAAGCTGAGTCTGAGCTCTGGGGCCTCTGCCTCAGAGTGCAGTCTCACTTTTAGTGACTGTCTTGGCAGTCAGGGCATGGCTTGTGGACCTCTTAAGGCAGTCTTTCTTATGCTAGCCTGACTTCTGACAGCAATAGCAGGTAAACCTTATCAACAGATGAACTTCACTGGGGCTGGCAAGAGGGTTCAGTGGTCTAAAGCACCTCCTTAGGCAAGCTTAGGCAACCATAGGGACCACGGTTCGATCCCTAGCACCACATGTTGCACCAGCTCCACCTCCAGGGCAGGCTGAGCTGGCTATATAATACAAAAAAAAAAAAAAAAAAAAAAAAGATGAACTTCATTGTCACTGAGCTCTTCTTGGAGCCCATAGAATCTGACTGAGGGTCTATTTTGAGACCACAACAAAGACAGCTCTGTTTTTTATCTCTGTTTTTTCTCCTTGGTTTTTTTCCCAATTTTGATTATAGGACACTAAGAATCAAAACAGTTTTTACTAAAGTATCAAGTGAGTTGCCTGGATCAAAGGCTATCTTTTGTAGCTCTTTTTTAATACTGAAGCTGACTGAGTAACAAACTTATCTGTAAGAGTCATCCACCCCTCTATTAAACAATCTAGAAAGCTGAGGGGTGTTTATCTTTCTCCTGGTAAATAGCTGAAATTTAATAACTGAAGGCTTGGTTTTTAGTTTTCAGACCTTTAAGAATACACACTAGAAAATATTTTTATTACAATCTCCCGCCTGGCTATTAGACCAGTAGGGATCTGACTGTTTGGGATCCAGTGGAAATGGGTAGCTTTACTGGCTATCTTCTGGTTGTTTAAAGATTTTTTTTTTTTTTTTAATTTTATTTATTTATTTATTTGTTTGCTTGTTGTGTTTGTTTGTTTCTTTATTTATTCATTTTGTGGCTGGCTCAGCCTGCCCTGGTGGTGGCGCTGGCGCAGCATGTGGTGCCGGGAATCGAACTGCAGTCCCCGCAGTTGCCTGAGCCCTCCTAAGCAGGCGCTCTAGACCACTGAACCATCTCGCCGGCCCCATATCTTCTGGTTGTTTAAAATTAACAACATAATATTTATCTCCAAATGTAATATCAGCTTGCAATGCTGCCTTCCTTTTTCTAGAAGTCAAAGCTTGGTATAAGATTAACATTACATCTTTCCAATAAAGCTCATAAGTTTGAATAAATCCTCTAAAACATCAATGTACTTAACAGGGTCATCAAAAGATTTTTTTTCAGATCTGACTTTATCTGTTTTAGGTCACAGAGAAGAAGACAGAGGAGCAACAGTTCGTGGTGGGGAAAAAGAGCAAAAGCAACAAGAAACTTGCACAGCATCTTTATGTTTCCCGCCCCCTCCCCCCTGCCCCCGGTACTGGGGGATTGAACTCAGGACTTTGCACTTGCCAGGTAAGTGGTTATTCTACTAATCTATGTCCTCAGCCCCTCTTTATGCACTTTTGCTGCTGCATCTAGACTTTTAGTGCTAGGGTGGTGCCAAACCAAAGCAACCATCCACCCTTAATCCTAGCAGGTGTACTTCCCTCTCTCTTGGCTATAGGGATCAAATGCCCAGATTACTGAACACTGTGAATCCAATTCTGAGGAACAAACTCTCTGAGCTGCCTCCATTCTAGAACATGGTGCAGCCACCACCATTTGGAATATAGTGCTCCAGGGCTTTCTTCTTAAAGCAGTCTCACTTTTGCAATATTAAGGCTACAAAGGGCAGAGGCCTGTTGCTTCTTGTGATGCCCTCAAGCCATCTTTTCTATTCTCCTGTTCCTTCTCAACAATCAGATCTTTTCTGCTCCATCTTTATAGCTCATATCTTTACTGAAATTTCCTTTCCAATTTCACAATGTTTTAAATCATTCTTTTGGACTCTTTGCTCTTGATTCTTAACATAAATTTGCCTAAATATTCTCATCAGTAATCGTGTCACTGCTTCAACATTAGACCATCTTGAAATTTCTTCTGTCAGATGAACTAGTCCTTCACCCTAATCTTAGTCTCAGGCAAAGTCTTTGGACATGAGAAAAATGCCAACAAGCTTTCTGTCAAGCCATATATACACCCTCTGGAGTCCAACAGCCCGTGCAGTTCTTCTCCCCAGTAGGAATCTCCAGAGCCTGGTCTTTACTGGCCAGATTTCTATCAACCTTTTGATCTTCTGAGCTCTGATGAGAACCTCACAGACAGTATAATCTAAGGTGTTCCAGCTCTGTTTTTGCAACCATCATCTCTGAATCATTCCAAACTCTTTTCACAAGCCATTCCCAAAGGCTCATGAACCACACGGGCAGGTATAGTTCCAGCAACAACCCTAGTTCTCTGGTACTAAATTCTGTATCAATCAATGTTTTGGTGGAAAAACAGATATAACACAAGATATACAAATGTCTAATAAATTACAAGATCAGCTCATGATAGTCACCCACAGAGTTGGGTGGATAGGTTGCAATCCAAGTTCACTGAAGTGAGCTACACATCCATATCAGGAGGCCAATTAGTCCACACCAGACTGAAGAGTCTATAACAATGGAAGCCCAGTGTCTTTGCTGGAAGACTCTTTTCTGAAAGACAATTTTCAAGCTGAAGATGAAGACTAGAGCTCCTTTGAAGAGCAGAAACCAATCTATCCTTTATTTCTCCATTATACCATCTGGGCAAGGAACTGCTATCGGGTGTGAAAGAGCAGTCCTAGGCCTGTATATCCTAGGGTGTAGAATTGCTGAGCTGATTTAGTTAAGCTTCTACACTTCACAAGTTGACACAACCAATCAACCCATACAGTCTCTGAGGGTGATTTTAGGTCAGATACCCACGCGTTACAGTTTAGACCTAAAATGTCACCCAAAAGTCTCACATTCAGAGCCAGGGCCTGTCTGGAAGGGACAGGCCACTAGGGGTGCAATTTGAAAGAGTATATTCTCATAACTGGCTCCTTCCTTCTCTCTGCTTCCTTTCAGCTATGCAGTGAGCAGCTTTGTTCCACTGTGTGTTTCTGTCATGCTGTTTCTGTCTTTAGCCTGTTAACCTTGGACTGAATCCACTGAAACTATGAACCAAATAGACCTACCAGCCCTAACCTGCAGGTGTTGGGTATTTTGTTACCTGAGTTCATCCACTCAGGTATTCTGAGACTACTGAAGCCATGGTTTGAGAGAGCCTGGCAATTGCTTTCACTGACAGCAGACATTGGCACCATCTATGTGGTGCTGTTTGTACAGGCATGTGGAGTGCAAAAGATATGGGTCCATGGAGAATTCCATTCAGATTTCAGAAGAAGGCATAGGATGTCACACAAAAATGTGTGTCATGGTCCTAGTCCCTATCAATAGCCCAAAAGAGGGCAGTGTGTGAAATTGCGAGAGTGCAGCTGAAGGTGCCATGGAAACCCCAGAAAGGTGGACATATCAGAAAAGTGGAATATCATAAAAATTAGAAAATGAGCAGAGCTAGCTTAAGAGAGACTATGTGGATCTGAAACCATCAAGGCCATATGGCATGGGACTGCCCAAGCCCTTCAGAGCTCACAGCTCACCACAATCCTGCCCTAGGTGCTAGGCATGCAGCCAGATTTAATATTGGCTCTTCTGGGTTTCAGTTTTCCTTTGGGTTGAGCTCTATTCTCCCAATATTCACTTAAAATGGAAGTGTTTACCCTGTGTCATCATGTGTTGGAAGCATTTTTCTTTTTTGTTTTTACAAAAGGGTAAGAGTTTTTGCCATGAGTCTCAGAAAACACTACAGACTTGGGCTATTCAGCAGTGCTGAAACTTGATGGCAATTCTTACAGATGGGCTACATGGATTTTGCATAAGATGGATATGAGCCATTTGTGGGCCAAGGTTGTGATGTTATGGTTTAGATCTCAAATTTACCCCCAAGTCTCACATTCAGAGGTGGGGCCTCATCAGTGGGGGAGCACTTTTGAAGGAAGAAGGAAGGGTACATTCTCATTGGCTTTTCCTTTTCCCTCTGCTTCCTAACCACCAGGTTATTTCCTCTGCCATTTATGCCTTGGAACCAGTCCATCATGAACCACTGAAACTCTGAGCAAGAATAAACACTTCCTCCTCTAAACTGTATTTGCCTCAGTGATATAGCAAAAGCGACTCATATACAAGGAATCTCTAAGTTTAATCTGTAAGTTGTGCACTGTTATCATTTACACTTGGACATCTCTTCAAAAACCTCACACACTCAGAGGTAGGGCTTGTGCAAGGGAACTGGATTGGGAGCCAGTACAGCTGGCCTGGTGTTGGAAGATGGGGCCTGGTCAGAAGAGGCAGACACTGGGGGTATAATCCGAGAGGTCACTGTCTCCCTCTCGGCTTCCCATTTCATTCTCTGCTTTGTGGCTGCCATGATGTGAGCAGATTTTTCTCTGCTGTGTCCCTCTGCCATGCCATCCTGCCTTGAGGCAGACAACAATGAACTGAAACCTAAAAACCAGCTGCCAAGATAGACCCCTTTCCCTTTAAGTTGTGGGTGTCAGGCATTATGTTCCAACATCAAGAATGTTACTAAGAAACGTACCTTCAGTTTCCTTCGCCTTGATGATTTTCTCCCAGAGATCCTATCAAAATACAATATTTCCCACACCACTTAAACTCAGCAAAGGTTGCTTGGCGATGTGTCCCCCTTCCTCCTTTCCCCTCCATCACCCCCTTCATAGACATCATTCTCCTGCTCTGCTCCCATTTGATCCTCAGGCTGTGAGGCACTGAGACTCAGCCCTGGTGACCCAACTTAGGTCTGTCTATCTATGTTGACTTACTTCATGTGTTGTGTAGGACAGCAAGGCTATTAATACTCATCAAGGGATTAAACACTGCTTTCCCACACACTGGCCAGGCAAAGACATTCCTCAAAGACCATGAATGTGATTTGGGGACGTTAGCATACTCACCCTGTTGTACCTGTGCATTTGTAACACATTTCCCTAAAGTGACTATTACAATTCAGATCTAAAATGTCCCTCAAAAGCCTCATGTGGTCAGAGGTGGGGCATCTGAAAATGATGACCATGAGGTCTCTAACTTCATGCGTGGAAATGATATATTGAGAGATTTATAACTTGGTGGTATTACTGGGAGGTGATGAAAATTAGGAGGTAAGGTCTAGTTGAAGAGAGCAGCTCATGGGGCTGTGACTTGAGGAACTATTCTTGTCCCCAGAGCTATCATTCCTGGCTCTCTCCATGTTCTCCCACTGCTTTCTGACTGCCATGAGGTGAACTGTCTACTTCTGCCAAGCCCTTCCACCACGACGTTTCTACCATGGAACTGACCATGGACTAAAATTCCAAAATCATGAGTCAAAATAAGGCTTTCTTCTTTAAACTGTTTATCTCCAATATTTGTCACAGCAACAGAAAGTTGATGATTGGAGAAAATATGACCCCAGAACTCAGCGAAGCAATCATCCCTCCCTGTTCTCCAAGTCTCTCAGTGGATCTACAACATCTGCAGTCCTCCTCTTTCTACACTAATGGGAGCATCTGTCAGGGATGTGGCTCTCCTGGCAAAGGGCAAGGTTTCCTAAGCCCAGGTAAGAGGCTGGGATAACAAGGAATTTGCCCCAGAGAGAGACAGTGCTTATGGAAGAAAGGCAAAGGAGAGAAGAAAAAGGAACTCCCGGATCAGGAACTCCAGAGACAACAGAAGGGCATCCCTGGGTTCCTGACTCTGTCTTCCCAGGTATCCAGGTTTTTTACCTACCTGAGCCAATCCAGCTATCCATCTTTGGGGGAAATATTACAGAAATCCCATATTCTCATGAGAACTGATACCACCAGTAAGTCCTGAAACTGAAGGACAGCGGTGTCCATGGCTGTGTGAAGAGGTCCTTGGGCAGGAGAAGTCCTGTCACTTATTAAGCACATGCACTGGGTGAGTGACTCACAATATCTGAGTCCACTTTTTTGGTCTGCCAAGCACATTAATAAAGTTTCAGTGAAATCAGGAATGTGCCTGACCTGTAGCAGACACTCAATAAATTATAAGATCATCACACTCCTGGGTTGTCTTCTCCTCTTGGTGCACACAGAGACCCAAATTCTTGTGCCTCATGTGTCCCAAACTGGAAACTCAGTCCTCTCCAAGACAGTCAATGCCCTCTTCCTCTTGCTTCAAGATGATTGATAACTTTATACCTGCTTATTAAAGAATTAACTTCAGAATACTTTCACTCCTGCCTCTTTCCAGGGTCTGCCCTGTCAACATTGTTTCCTTTTTCATAAACCTATCATAGAGACTTCAAAGGTTCAGCTCTCTCCATTCCAAAAGTAGTCCTCCATTTTGGTTACAAATGCCACCCTCTTCTTCCAAACCACCCTCTCCCTCCTTTTCTTTCCTTCTCCTTTTTTTCTTCTTTTGTGGTGCTAGAGATTGAATGCAGGGACTTGCACATGCTAGGGAAGCAGCCACTAGCTACAGGTAAGCCCCTTAGCAGCCACTTCCTTTTGCTATCAGACTTCTCAGAAATGGTGAGCTGTATTGCTTAGATCTGGTTCTCCCTTTTCCTCCAAGACCTCCTATTGCCAATTCCCGCAACGGTTCAGGACTAGCACTTTCTTCTGCCCCCTTGTCAGCCTCAGATGGATTCTGTTCTGGAGCATTCAGGGCAATATCTTGGTCTTTAACTTTTCTAAGTCATCTGTAGCATGAACTACCCTTGATATTTTCCTCCTTATAAATCATTCTCAGTGCCAAGCGCAGTGGTAAACATCTGTAGTCCCAACATTTTGGGAGCTGAGGCAGGAAGATCATTTGAGCTCTGGAACTGAAGATCAGCCTGAGCGACACAATAAGACTTTTCTTCTTAGGAAAAATAGATATTCTTTGGTAATAAAATTTATTTTAAAAATCATTCTCAATGTCTGAATATTTTAAGGTTTTATTTGTTTATTTCTTTGTTTGTAGACAGGGTCTCATGTGCAGCTCAGGCTAACCTCAAACTCATTATGATCCTTCTGCCTCAGCTTTTCAAATGCTGGGATTATAGAGATGTTCCACCACATACACCTGGCTTTAATGTCTGGTTATTTTAGAAATACACACTGCAAGATGTAGGGACAAAAAGATAAGGAACTTAGGATTTACTTTATATTGCTTCTGCAGATAAAATTTTTTAAAAATGAAAAAGAATAGGGGAAAGAAGCAAGGAATGCTTCTTTCTGATACATGCCTGTAAGCCAAGAACTCCTGCCAAGGCAGGAGGATCACTTCTAGTTCAAGGTCAGCCTGGACTACAAAGTGAGTTCAGGGCCAGTCTAAACTACGTAGTGAGACCCTGTCTCAAAAAGACAAAAACAAAAACAAAATTGAATAACAAAAACCACCATATATTGCATGACATATCCCAACCAACATTGATCTGATACTGAGAAGTGCCCACAGATCTCAGTGATGGTGGCCCACCAAGCATCCGCCTAGGCAGGGGCCGTGCCTGGATTGTCTCCCATTCTCTGCTATGGAAAAGGCATCCAGATACCTCAGCAGGTTGGCCTCTTGCCCATAAACTTAGGCATCTGTTGCTATTCCAACCCTATATGCACTGGGCCAGAATTACATACTAACTATGACTGGCCTCAAGGTGGCTCCTATGTCTTCCAGTTCAGTAACCCCAAATGACCCAGTGTCTGAGAGGTGCTCTTAACAGTACCAGCAGGACTGCACCTCATCATTCATGTCAGCACAGCTTCTGGAGTCTTCTTCCAGGCAAGGAACCCAGAGACTGCACCTTTCCCAGGCCCACTGCACCCCTCACTACTAGACCTACCTGAGCACATGTCTAGGTGACCTCAGTCTTCTGTTTGCTGGGTAACAGGAGGCTCTGAGCTGCTCAATCTTCCAAGGCACACACAACATGAAAGACAACGGTCTGTTCTTTCAAGCCACAGAATTTCAGGGGCTTGAGCATTTTTCTCCCACCAATACGTGCAATATGTCTCTCTCTTCCCTCTTTCCTACATAGCTGGGGGGTGAAATTAAATCTCATGAAAACTTTATTTTTTACTGTTCCTCCCCAGCATTGCGAGAGAGAGAGAGAGAGAGAGAGAGAGAGAGAGAGAGAGAGAGAGAGAGAATGTGTGTGTGTGTATCTGTATGTGTGTGTGTGTGTGTGTCTGTGTGTGTGTTGGGGACACAGGAGCATGACTCACATCTGTTCTCTCTGCCAGCAGCACTGGTTACAAGGAGAAGAGATAAGTAGGAAGGGAGAGGTGGGGAGCATGAGTTAATATTTTGCAGACTTTGATTGCAAGCATCATCACTTGAAGCAAGAGCCTCATAGTACATGCCCTGTATTAGTCTTGCCATGTCAACCTCACTGGATCAATGACCACCTAGCGGCAGAAAAATTCTAACAGGCACAGTAGCACACAGCTGTAATCCCAGCACTTCAGAGCTGAGACAGGAGGACTGATGTAAGCTCAAGGCCAGTCTGAACTATCTATCAGTGAAAGGAAAGAAGAAAGTTGGTTTTAGCAGGCTGGTAAGGCATCCTCCTGGGTGCGTCTCGTAGGCTGTGGAGGTGTAGCCTTGGCACTACATCTGCTCCCTTGCCCACTCCTCTCCAGCACTGTGCCCCTGCTCTGACTCTCAACTGCTGTTATCGGCAACAGCTTTGGTCAGCCAAGGCCTTCTGCCATATTCTTTGTACTCTGGAGTTTGCTGATTGTGGACAGAACCTACTGAAACTGTGAGTTTTCCTCTTCTGAATGGTGGGACCGGATATTATTGCGTTACACCAACACACAGTTAATACATGGCTTTCTAGCCATTTAATTTCTTAGTCATGCATTGTTCTTCACTGGCCAAGATAAATAAAGCAGCTGCTATCTTCACTCAGCTGGGGCAGACCCAGCCACTATCAAAGTCATGTTCCCTGCTCTGGTCACCAGGGGAAATCAAGGTTATTTGAATCCCTTAGGGAAATCCAGCCCATGGGGCAATGTACACAGTTTGTTCCAGCCTTTCCACATCACCATGATGGGGAAGCAGTTGGTTGTCCCAGGGGAAGGCACTGACCCCACTGTTCCACAGGAGAAAAAAAAGAAGAGCCTGTGAGGGGCCATACACAATCAGTGTCCTTCCTGTGTCTCTGTGTAGCAGGATGGGGAGGGCGCACAAAGGAAACAGGAGGCACAAGGCCATCTGTGAGGATGTCCTGAAGAGGGACAAAAGTAGGTAAGAGTAAAACATCACCTAATAATAGGTGAAGCTTTAAGTGGAAAAAAAAAAGAGCTCAACTTGAGGCATCTAGGATATATTTACAGGAAATATTACCAGACTGTAGGTAAGTGTGTTCAGTGTGAGAGGCTGCCAGTATGAGTTTGTTTTAGATTCCCTGGGTAGTAAATACCAACATTGAGCTGAATTCTAGGTTCATGTTGATTTTAGCTTTCATTCCGAGCATTAAGCAAGGAACAGAAGACAACAATTTGTAAAACATAAATTCCTTCAAAATATGGAAGAGTCTCTCATTTTCCTTCACCCTTGTGCATTACTAAAGACAGATTATTTTGTGCTTTAAATTCCTGTGATGTCGTGGCCCACTTGCTTCTGCGATGGAAATACCACATTACTGTGCTAGAGACTATATTTAGCCACTAAAGATGGGTCATCAAAAATAGTAGAACAAGATTGTTCTATTTTAATCAAAAATTAGTACATTCTTTAGGAAACCATACCCAAAGGATAGATATAATTCTATCCTGCAGAAATGGAAAGACATCCAAAAAAAGTCAGTAAAATAGTTGAATTCCTAAATATAACAGAATTGGGTTGAATGACACAAGATTCCCACTTCCAAAATCCAGACTGGATATCATTTTAAAAGGATGTCACTTTCCCTGTGTGGGGCCTTGTGTTCAAGCTCATCTTTATATCCCTGTTCTCAATCCTCACTGTGCAGCAGCACCAATAATCAATCGAAAAATAGTTTCAGAGCCTACTACCCCAAGACATTCCAGGTCCTCCTCAGCATCTACACCTCACAGCTATCCTTGGAGATGATGTCCTTGTCATTCTAGCAATGACTGAATTTTAGGAGTGTGTACCATGACCCAGGCATAGAGCTAGGCATTGTACAAACATAATTCCACTCAACTCTCCCAAGTCAGTGAAGTAGTAGTTAATTCATTTTATACTGACTTAGAAAGGCACAGTGATTTCTTGAAGGGATTGAGGCAGGTCTTGAACTCAGTTCTGCCCTGCTCCAAGGCTGGGCTTTTGGTGTCGCTGCATTATGGGGTCTCCTGAGGAAAGGAGCTTCCTTGAGCAGGAGGTGTGTTACGTAGATGGTCACACATTGAGTAGCCTATATTTGGTCCTTCTTTAAACTTTTTTTTATTAGTTTATGAAACCTCATTCATTTTGGAGAACTGGTACATCCATGTATCGCATCTCAGTCCTTTTTACTTCCATCCTCTCCTCACAGTTCCTTCCCAGATCCCCTTGCCAGGTCCCAAAAGTCCACCTTCATGTTCTCACTTTTGTTTTGCTCTTTATTTTTTTAAGTTTTTCATATAAGAGAAACCAAATGACATTTCACCATCTGTGTCTTGATTAATTTCACTTATCATTAAGTCCTCAAGATCCATTCCTTTTCCTACAAACAAATGCAATTTATCCTTTTTCACTGAGTGGTATTACTTTGTGTGCATGACACTACATATTTTGCATTCATCTGTTGGTGGCTATGTAAGCTACTTCCATCATTCAGCTATTGTCAACTGTGCCGCTATGGTCACAGGTGCACATGTGCCTCTGTAACGTGATGACTCTAACTGTTTGGGGAAGATAACAAAGGGGGGGGCATACATCAGTTAAATGGAATTTTTTTTTTAGGTTTTTTTTTCAGAATCTCTATACTGATTGAGTTATGGTACTAGTGTATATTCCCACCATCCATGTAGAAGCGTTACCTTCTCCTTGTTATTATTTATTATTTTTGTGTTCTTGATGATAGCTATCATTCCCAAAGTAAAATGAAATCATAGTGTTGTTTTCATTTGCATTTCTCTAATGGCCAGTGATGCTGAATATCTTTCCATGTACTTATTGACCATTTGTACTTCTATTGAGAAATATTCATTTGATTGAGTCTTTTGTTTTGGGGAGTCTAATTTTTATTTTTTTTTAGTTCATTGTATGCTCTAGGTATTAGTCTTCCAGCTGAGGACTAACTGGCAGCCCAGGCCACCCCCAGCCCCATTCTGTAGGGTGTCTCTTCACATTGTTGATCTTTTCCCTGCAGTTCAGCAGCTTTATGGCCCAGTCCTTTTTGTTGATTCTTGGTATTTTTTCTTCTGCAATTGGGATTCCATTCAGAAAGTCCTTGCCTATACCTATCTCTTCAAGAGTCTCACCTACTTTATCTTCAAGCAGATTTAGTGTTTGTTTTCATGTGTAGGCCTTCAACTCATTTTGATTTGATTAATATAGGGTCAGAGATATGGATCTAGATTCTTTCCTCTGGATATGGATACTCTGCTTTCCCAGTCCCATTTGTTAAAGAAACTATCTTTTCTCCAGCACTTGCTTTTCTGAGGTTGATCATTTTAAAGCAAGCATTCATTAGTCAACCCACTGCTTTAGGAGAACAGGCTGGATCCTTAGCTAAGTGCTAAGTCTCGTATGTGCAAGGCCCTGGGTTTAACACGGGTGTGAGGGAGGGTTACTTGTAGAAGGTGCTCTCTCCAGCTCAACTATGGAGCACACAAAGATGGCTTTTACCTGCTCAGTGTAGAAAGGCTGAGTGGTTTTCATCCCTAGAAAACAGACCACTGTGCTGATGACATAGCAGCTGGCATCTGTTCAGCACTCAAGAAGTGGCCAGCTCTGTTCCAAGTACTTTATTCCAATGACCCTGTCACCCACACAGAAGCTCTGTGAATAGAGCTACTGTCCTTGTCACCATTTCTGCAGAGCAGCAGAGGCATGAGGTCATATTGTTCAAATTGCAGTGAGGAAGAATGAGCTCAGGGGGACAGACCAGCATGCCTGAGGCCTATTGGGATTAGCAGGCACCACTGCTAGACTCCCCTTGTGGGGATTTCCTAGGCATTGTCCTTCATCAAACAGATAGAAAAAGGAGAGCTCATGACAAGTGGCCCTGGGGTCCTGGATGGGGGTTTCTTTGCAGGTCACCAAATACCAGCTCCACAACTGACACTGCTTCTGCCCAGGGGGATGGCATAAAGTCCTGTGGACCCCAGGCAATCAGTTTTAGAACTAGGAGTCGGGAGCCACAAAAGTTTCAAAAATACATTTAAAAATACATTTTTAGGGGGCCAGCGAGATGGTTCAGTGGTCTAAAGCGCCTGCTTAGCAAAGCTCAGGCAACTGCAGGGACTGCGGTTCGATCCCCGGCACCACATGCTGTGCCAGCCCTACCACCAGGGCAGGCTGAGCCAGCCACAAAATAAATAAAAAAAGAAACAAAACAAAACACAACAAGCAAACAAATAAATAAAAAATTTAAAAAAAAATAAATAAAAAATAAAAATACGTTTTTAAAAAACTGCAAGTCCAAAAACCGTATCCAAATTTGCAAGAATATCTAATATGAATCTCAAATGTACGTGATGACAAGAAGTATGGAGCTTCCCTAGTCATCCCAGTACACACTCTATAAAATTAAACATAAGCAGGAGCCTCTGAACCCCTGGCTGCTAGCCCAGGAATTGAATATGCTATAGCCAAGAGGCACCCTTGTGCCTGGGTCAACTCTAGCCTCATTTTTTTTTAAATGGATATTGAACTCAGGAACTTGTGCTTCTCAGGCAGGCGCTTATGCCACTGAGCTACATCTCTGGCCCTAACACTCTTCTTTGTCACTGTTTTCATTATGATATTTATTTGAATTTTCACATGTATTGAAAAATGGCAAAGAATTTGGGCTCTGGCTCCATACTAGGAGGTTGTTTTGGTCAGAGAGACACCTGGTGGCTCTTAAGATAAACCACACTGTCCTGACAAAGGACATTGAGAATCATCTTCCAGAGGAGGTTGGAGCTTCCCAGGAGAGAACAATAGATCACAGGCATTGGGGCCACCGCCAAGCAGGCCTGTGTGCCCTGGCTGTCTCCTGAACAGGAGGCTTGGTTCCCTGCCAGTGGAAATGAGAAGCAATGCAAATAGCATTTAAGGCCACAAGTTATAAAGATGCAAAGTGGGACAGAAACCGTGGCTTGCTCAGCACACTGGAGCATGAAGGTATTTGTTACCTAACATTCCAAGGCTCTGGATCAGTTCACAGTAGGTCCAGTCTGGAGCCCAATGCCATGTCTCTGTGTCCAGATGGGCGCATGACTGTAATTCCAGCACTTGGAAGGCTGAAGCAGGAGGATCAGTGCAAGTTCGAGACCAGCCTGGGCTACAAAAGTGAGCTCCAGGCCAGCCTGAACTGCATAGCGAGACCCTGTCTCAAAAAGACAAGTAGTAGGATGGTGAGAGGGTACGCTTCCTCAGTGCCCCAATCCAGTCTACCCCTCCACAATATCTTGTCTATGAGCTCTCCTTCTGGAGCCCTGAGGCCTTTATGGAGGCCTTCTCTGCCTAAATTTCTGTTTAAAATTTTGCATGTGTTATTGTGTGTGTGTGTGTGTGTGTGTGTGTGTGTGTGTGTGTGTTTGATGGTGGGAGTGGAACCCAGATACTCACACATGCTAGGTAAGTGTTTAACTACTCAGTTATATTATTAGCCCATTTTGTTTATATTAAGAAGATTTAGGGGCCGGTGAGATGGTTCAGTGGTCTAAAGCGCCTGCTTAGCAAAGCTCAGGCAACTGCAGGGACTGCGGTTTGATCCCCGGCACCACATGCTGCGCCAGCCCCACCACCAGGGCAGGCTGAGCCAGCCATAAAATAAATAAAGAAACAAGCAAACAAATAAATAAAAATAAAAATAAAAATTTTTTAAAAAAGAAGACTTAATAGTCATTTTAATTTCAGAGAAAAAAGTGTTAAATCCCTATCAGTTCTTGCCTTCATTTTAGCCTTGAATGATTTTACCTTTCTATCATTTATTCATCTTTCTGAACAGGATAAAGGAGATTTGGGGATTTGAAAGTATTACTTAGGAATCTCACATTCTATTCTGTAATTTCGGTTATGTCATTGTCTTCACAAAAAGAGGGCAGACAAGCAGACATCCTCTCCTGGAATGAGCCCAAACAGCAGTGCTTACGTCCTCTTTGGCATGAGCATGACAATTAGGAAAGTGGAGAGCTTTCTCCACTTCTCCACGCATCCGGGCCACCTGGACAGCAGCAGGGAAGCTGCTTGCCCCGTGTTCCAAAGAAATGCACAGTCTGAAGGTTGTGTGTAAATGAGATTTACTGCTCAAAAATTTTGTGCACATGAGCGAGTTTGTCTAATGAAATACTTTCTCTTTCTCCTGGCACTGAGATTGAGCCCAAGTCCTTGCACATGTTATAGAAGTACTATACCACCTAGCAGAATTTTTTAAAGAAAAAACCTCCGCTATAATTCAAATAATTTTCTAATCAAATTATATTGTTGGCGGACATAGGTCTGCACTGGATTGTCTTAGAATGAAGGTCACTTTTATTAATCTTGTTCCTTAATAAAGTAGCAAAAATTGGGAGATCTACCTTTTTTCAATGTCAGTTTCCAAACGGCATAAAAAAAAAAACCAACCACAATTATTATTTTTTAAAAAGAGATCCCACCACAATTATTTATTAATATCTTAAAGACTGAAAATTTATCAGGACTAGACAGATGGGATTTATTCTGATGTGTGGGAGTGGGGAGCATCCTATCAGGGAAGTTTGCTCAAGTTTTAGAAGGTATCGATCTTGTCTAAAAGGTGATACACACCCATAATCCCAGCTCTTGGGAGGTGGAGGCAGAAGGATCACCATGAGTTCAAGGCCAGCATGGGGAACACAGTGAGTTGAAGACCAGCCTGAACTACATAACAAGAACTTGTCTCAAGAAACAAAACAAAGGAACATGAGTCCTTTCTTAGGTATCACCACTGCTGCCTTTCTGTCGTAGGACATAAAAACATCATGAACCTCTCCTACTGGGGTTGCACAGAGTCCACTGGGTGCTAGGCAGCATATAAATTACCAGCACATAGCCCACCTGGCCCTGTCCATCCAACTCTTGGCCAGAGTGAGCCATGAGATAATTACCTCAATCACTCAACAAAGAAACACTTGAGTTAGGACATAGATACTGGGAGAACTGTGAAAATCTGGTAAAGAATTACATCACTCATCTTTCTAGAACCTACAATTAGGGCAAAGTTCTAAAACAGTTTGTGTTGATTAACATCATGACCACTGTGAGCTTTGCTCAGTGTACTGCTATCAGTCCACAGTGCATACCTCTATTTCTACCTTAATAAATGTAAGCCCGAGACTTGCAGGAAGACAGCAGAACAGTAAGGAGCAAATATCAGCCTCTCCAAGATTCAGAATCCACACACTGGAAAAGTACAGCTGTGGGAGAAAAGGAAGCAGGTGGATCCCTGGGATCCAGGAAGGATCTGAAGGAAAACTAGGTCCTACAAAGAAATTGAAGAGACAGAGCAAAATGCAGAAAAAGAGAAGAAGCAATCTCTTGCTCATTACAAAAGAAAGATCAAATTTACAGAGACACAGTGAATGTGGGTGACACCAGGAGAAATGCACCAGTAGAACAGAGTACTATATGTCATGCACTACAACAGCTGGTGAATGACTCCTGCCCAAGCATCTGCCACGTCCACTAGAGAGCACACCTGGTCAGGTGCTATTATGGGGAGGGGAATGCAACTGAACCTGAGACTCAGTGAAGCTGCGTGTTGGCTTTACCTCAGGGCTCCAAGTGGTAAACTGCCATAGTGACTGAGTGCGGGACAACCATACAACATGTCCATGGTCAGGGGGCTGTGGTCAGGGGGAAGGAGATACTCATCGAGTGCTGAGTAACTCGGGCCCCACCCCACAACCAGAAGCCAGGACACTCATGACCATAGGACAGGTTCCATCTGAATTTCTGTGGATTTGCAAGTCTGGAACTGGCATCTCACTTTACTCCTACCGCCAGCTTGCTGGGATTACCCAGCCTGGATCTCAGCTCTGACAGCCTCCTTTGTCTACCAGTGAGAGCAGTCACGCCTTGAATTGGATACTGCCACAAACCTGTAGATCCCGGGAAATAATGACAGGCTTGAAATCACAGAGAAGTTTCTTCTTTCTTTGCTTTGTGTATCTTTTTTGGTCATTTGTTACCTATCCCTTAATTGCTTTGTGCTTGCATACACATGAGTGTAAACACTATTTTTAGTAATGTTTTTTGTTTAGTTTTGTTTTGTTCTTTTCCCATCTTTTCTTCCTGTCTTTTTCCCTTCAAGCTTCTCTCTGACATTTGGATAATCTTCCTTTGTGTTTCAACCTTGCTTTTAATCTCTCTTTTTTATTTCTCTATTATTTCCTCTTCTATCTTTTAAATTTTCTCCCCTTTCGATATAATTGCTCTATTGAATGGATATTTACTATATGCAATTTTCTGATTTCCCTTAGATCTTATTATGTAACTATAAATATTGTACCTACAGTTAAAGGTGGTGAATTATTTGATGTCAGAGTTTGTCATTTTTCTGGTAGGTATTGTTAATACTCATAACATTATTAGTAATGTTATTACCAATTCTGTTACTTTAACCAAGGTGACATAGTTGTTATAATGAACTGATCTTCCTTCTGTACCAATACCTAGATTGTCTTGGGTCATAAACACTATAGGCCAGTACCAAAGAACTGAGTGTTAGGCTAAACAGAATGCAACCTTTCATCCCTAATAAAGAGAAGCAGTAGGATCCTCAGACAGACTCAAAGGCAAAAAGTCAGCCAAAACTAGAAGACATCTCTGAAGTAGTAATTTCTTACAGAGTTCTCAATACTATTAATAAAACTACCTACCACAAGCAATTTACACACCTCAACATAGAAAACAAATGAACAAAAAATAGAAAACGTGGTTGCCAGAGGAAACCCACCACCTCAACTCACCCAAGGCAAATCCAGGGGATACTGAGGTGGAAGAAATGAAAAGTCACACAGCTGACCCTTCTGAAAAGGCAGCAGAGGAAGTGACAGAGTAGATGAATAAGTCTCTTCACAAAAACAAAGCTGAAATAGTAACACAGATAAATAAAGAGATGGCAAACATAATGAAGAAAATGGTTTGTGAATCTAGAGTAGCTACAGATAAAAAAAATAGAGACACTTAGGAAAGACATGGAGATAATTAATGTCCAACAAAGAAAACAACTGAACTCCATAAAGCAGAATCAAACTGAAATCTAGGAGATTAAAAATTTTATTTGACTATGCAGCAGAGTCAGCCAATGTGGACATACGATGGCAGCTCTAGAAGACAGAGATGTGGTTGGTGATCACTAAATAAAAGACTTTCTAAAATTAGCAAGACATGATAGAAAATCAATCCAATACCTGCTAGGGCAGGCCTGATAGCTCAGTGGACTAAAGTGCCTCCTTAGGAAGACACAGTGGCCAGGGTTCAATCCCGGGCATGCTGTGCCAGCCCTGCCTGCACGGTACACTGAGACAGCGATTGAGCCTGGGCATGGTGATGCACGCCTGTAATCCCAGCACTTGGGAGGCTGAAAACAGGGGAATCACTACAAGTCTGATCTACATAGTGAGATCCTGTACATCCAGTAGACCCTGTCCTAAATACGAGAGAGAGAGAGAGAGAGAGAGAGAGAGAGACAGAGAGACAGAGAGAGAGAGACAGAGAGAGAGAGAGAGAGAGAGAGAATTAATCCAATACCTGCTAGATGACACAAACAAGACTAATATAACTAGAATCAATGAAAAATCAGAAGATAACACAAAGAGCGTTAAAAAAAAGTCACATAAGGAGTAATAGCAGAAAACATTCCAAGCATGGAAAATGAGTCTGACACATAGATATAAGTGAGACATTCAGAACTCCAGTTATTTATGATCAGAAAAAATTGTACCCATACATATAATTCTTAAGATGCCAGAAATTCAACACAAGAACAGAATATTAGTGGCTATTAAAGAGAAAAGAAATACTATCTATAAAGGACAGCCCATCGAATAAAAGCAGACTTCTCAACACAAACGTTTAAGTCAAGGAGCGCTTGGAGCACAGTATACCAAGCCCTAAAAGAAAACAACCACCAACCCAGACTGGTGTACTCTGAAAAGTTAATTCATGACTGCCAAACTAACACTCCAAAAAGTTCTGAAGAATATTCTAAAAAAAAGATAATGATGACAACAATTCCAACAATCCCACTAAATTAAATCCAGAATGCAAGGTAAGCAATTAAGTAGAAAGGAAAGAAAAGGAACCAAAAAGATGATTGTAAGGTAAGCAATTAAGTAGAAAGGAAAGAAAAGGAACCAAAAAGATGATTGTGGGGCCGGCAAGATGGTTCAGTGGTCTAAAGCGCCTGCTTAGGAGGGCTCAGGCAACTGCGGGGACTGCAGTTCGATCCCCGGCACCACATGCTGCGCCAGCGCCACCACCAGGGCAGGCTGAGCCAGCCACAAAGTGAATAAATAAAGAAACAAACAAACACAACAAGCAAACAAACAAATAAATAAATAAAATTTAAAAAAAAAAAAAAAGATGATTGTATGATGACAAGGGTGAATTAATACCTGTTATAACCATCAACATGAATGGTCTTAGAAATAAAAATGGAAAGGCATAACACAGCTGAATGGAAATCAAAGACTTATGGATTAAACAACGAAGTGACTGGAAGCAGAAAAGAGAGGAAACATAGCAGGAGCAAAACCATACACTCATGTACACAGGATGAACTCAATATTGGTCTTAGGAACCTTCAAAAGGTCTTTCACATTGATGATAGCAGCGTGCAACACTAGAACTATGCTTGGAATGCATGTTGTTCTGGTCTTTTAGACATGTACTGCTTCCAATGTAAGCTCAGTTACTGCTATACTCTCTCTCAAGTAAATGGTTGGTTAACAAAAAAGGGTATTTAGTGAGAGCAAGAGACTAGGTAAAATGCCACACGCTTGACAGGCTACAATTTTATACATCCTAGGATTTCTAAATGTCTGTGTAAAAATGTGTAAATGCTTTTATCAAATTCTAAAGAGATTTATTAGAATATCAATGATTGACAGAAAATACTAATTGCAAGATAAGTCTAAGATATTTGATACTCAGAAAGACAGTAATGTTAAGCTCAATTACCTATGTTATAGAGTAATAGTATCATAAAGCTTCTCTGCTGGAGGGTTGAGAATGTAAGTTAACAGTCCAAAAATTGGAGAAAAAGAAGGGCTATGAGGATAGCCAATATTTTGGCCCTAGCCCTTCAAGATCAGTGAGGACTCAGGACATAAGAAAACCTGTGCTGTAACATCCTATAACTCAGTGGTTTCCCAAATTTTCTGTTCAAGGAGATTAAGGGACCTCAGAGGAAAGTGATAAATGAAGTATAGTGTGCCTAAGGAGAGTCACCTAGAGAGAGGGCACTCTCTCAGACTTTCACAGAGAACAAACTGGTCAAGCAATGACCGTGACTCGTCCCGATGGCTGACACTGGCAACAGTTCTACAAAGCACTGTACATGGTTCCAAAGTTAATCCTGAGGGGATTTGACCCTGGAAGATACAAAAGATGAATGTTCTGTTATACAGGTCTGGCCTTAACTTGCCCTTGATTACCCAGCAGAAAAGCTTAACTACAAGGCATAGAACACAGGGCTAGATTAGTATGATGAGCTGTAAGAGGCTTATACCAACAGCCTCCAACAGTGCCAGTTTCACTGGTAACCCTCTACAATTATGGAACATTGGACTATGTATACAACTACTTTCTTTTTGTACAAAGAGAACAAATTTTTTTTTGTTTTTTTTTCTTTTTTTCCTCCCCTACCAATATGGATTAGAAAATTTATCATGTCTACACGCTATGCTCTGTATAACTACTATGAGGACAACAATATTCAATGTGTCAATTATCATGAATGCACTAATAATGTGTTTTGAAACTATCATATTGTTATTTCTTATTAAAAATAAGAAAAATTAAAAAAAAACATGAATGGTCTTAATTCACCAAACAAAAGAAACAGATTGGCAGAATAGATAAGAAACAAGACCCAACAATATAGTACATACAAGAAATATGTTTAACCCCAA
>PVKN010002200.1:0-39052 GCA_004027915.1 Capromys pilorides | reverse complement strand
TTCAGGAATACGGGCGATGCTGCCTGAACCAGAGCCCCACTCCCCACCAATAACATTAATAAAGCATGTGTTTTTGTTTGAATTTTTAAAATTTCATCCAATTTATAGAACAATGTTTTGAAAGAGTTTTAAATAATACTGTGCTTGTTTCTGCATGAAAGTCTCGGGCTTGACAAAAGTCATGGAGAGAAATGGATGGCTTGGGGGCTAGGAGACCCTTGTCTCTCAGAAGTTGATGGAACATAATTGACTTTGTCAAAGGACATTTAGGAATCGTGCAATTTGCATCTCTGGAGTGCTCAATACATCAGGCATGCGAGGTTCTACTTTTTTAAGTCTTTCACTGTGAAAAGAGCAGGAGGCCAGCAACGTCAGGGACACCACTCTGCCAGAGCTGAGAGAGACCTTTGGGCCCAGCTGCCAGACCCAGGACTAAAAGCAGGTAAAGTCTCTTTCTTTCTCTGGACAAGAGAAGAGGTGCTGTCACGTGGCCTATTTCCATCAAATTACATGAGGCCCAGGCATGGTTTTCCTAAACTAATGTCTTTGGGGGATCAGAAGAGATTAGACCTTAAAATTATCCATCTTCCTAACGGAAACCATCTTTTCCGACGCAAAGTATGTCAATGTGCACAGGAGTCAAGCTGTAGAAAGAGGACACCAGGTGTGTGCAGTGACTATGCCACCTCAACCACTCCCGATCCACAGCCCATGGCCTGTGAGAGCTTGGACTTGTTGCTTGAACTCTCCGGACTTCCCCCTCCCTGATGTGAACTTGGACCACGCCCAGAGTCTTGCGCTATAAGGATATGCACCAGGCTCTGCTGGCCTCTGCTGTGACAAGCACAGACAGCCTCCATCCTCACGAGTCTCTGGGAGTCCTCTTGTGGGCACCCCCTAGCAGAGCTAGGTACCTGGGAGGACCAGGCCACAGGGACACCCACAGACACCTCAGACAGCCACTGCCAGGGGAAGGAGCCACAGGAAAACCAAGCGGAAGACCCCAGAGGGGTGACGAGGCAGGGGGCTGCTTCCTTTGAGTCACCCCACTGACTGAGCACAGACCTGAAGGCAGAGAGGAGCCTGGCCAGGTGCTGAACCAGGACAGGTACAGGTAAGGTCAGGGCTCGGGTCCTGCACAGGCTGAAGAGTGGAGACCTGCGGGAAGCTGGCCAGTGACACCCGTCAGCCAGCTAGGGGAGAGAGAGCAAGAGCAGCAGGCGCCAGTGACGCTGTGCTCTGTGGGCCTCCGAGCAGAGCTTGGCTTCATTGCAAGAGTCGTGGGAACCCGCACCAGGGTTTAAGAATGGAAATACCTTTAATTAGTAAATGAATGATATGAATGAGTGAGTGAATGAATGAGTGAGTGGGTGGATGGGTGAACTGATAAGGCCCATGGAGACTCTTTCAAAGCATCATGTCAACCCACACATGTGCACATGCATGCATACATTTACACATGCATGTACTCAGACATGTATGCACACACACACACATGCATGCATGGAAGAGCTTTGTGTTTATTGCTCTGGTTTTCTTTGCAAGGCCAAGTTTGGTCTGGGGCAGATGCAACAGTGGAAATGACTTAGGCCAAGGCTAAGTTGGGACACTAAGCAAGGTCACCTGCAAAGGAGACTGAACAGTGACACATTTACTCTCTCTTCCCTGAGGGCGAGCTCACCTCTATAATTGCACAGTGTCATTTTAACATCCAGGTCATAGAAGCAGCAGTGAATGACTTTCGGGCCAGCTGTGGTGTGGACACAGCTCCTGAGAGACAAATTCAGGAGTGCTGAGTCTCAAAGAACGCAGACAGTCCCCTGTCCTGGAGTCAGCCTGCAAGCTTCAAGAAACGTGCATATGTACACATAAACATTACACAGAAACAGCGTGTGAATATTTTTCAGCATGTGAATATTGTGCAAATGTTGGTGAAATGTAAAGGAGAAATGAAACTTTAAAAATTACTGCTTTATGGATTACATATGACCTTCAGTATGTGTCAGTATATTAATAAATTGATGATGATTAAGTTTATTTTTCAAGTAGCCACGACATTTGTGTGGAGTCTTTCCAATGGGAGAGCAGGGGGACTCATGACACTTGGGTCGGTCTACTTAGCCTCATGCATGAAGTCTTGCTGGATAGCTGAGTCCAAGCCAGTGTATGCGCGAAAGTGCGTGGAGGAGAGATGCAGCCATGGCGTCCAGAGTGGACCGTGGGCTCCAGCTCCCTCCCCCACCACTCCTCCACTGCATGGGCTGACATCCATGCACTCAGCCTCCAGGACTCATGGAAGCTCTGGAGCCAGAAACCTGAACCCCTGGAAAGACCAGGTACCCAGCCGGGGACCCCTTTCAACTTTCTCCCCAGGTACACATTTCACCTGGCCCTGAAAATTAACCTGTGTGCTGCAGCGAGTCCAAAAGCAGTGCCAAGCCAATCCTACCTGTGGGCATGAGGGATGCAGGCCTGGAGGCAGAGCAAAAGCCACCCAGGAGAAGGACAGAGGCATCACCGGGCAGGCGGCACGGCTGGGACACAGCCCAGCTCGTCCATGGACGGGGCTCAAGCAGTCACAGCCTCTCCCTGCATGTCCTGTGACAGCCAGGACATGCTAGGCCCCCTAGAACTCCTTTCCCTCCCTACCCAATTGTCCCACACAGCACCTGTCACTCAGTGTCACGGGCTCCTTATAACAGACATCGTTTTCCAAAGCCAGCATGCCTGCAAGGGAGCAAGACACTGTCAGCTCTCTTCTTTCTGTACCTCAACTGCTCCTCTACTCTGGATCTGTCTTAGTACAAGTGCACAGCCTCAGAGGCTAACTCTGCTCTCACGTAATAGCCCAGGGCAGTGAGGGTGAACCTTTAAGAGCTTTCAAGGATGGTATGAGCCTGCTGCGGCACGAGTGCCAAGGTTCACCACCGCTAGAGCATGTGGAGCCCTCGGTGTCTCGCCACTCCACCCAAGCTAGCTAGGGGACGCTCTTCCTCTGAGTCTCCCTCCAGTGCCACCTGCCCTGGGAAACCCTCCCGGCTGGCTGCACACCAGTACGATCTTTCTCACCATGAGCCCTAAGCACCCCCTGCCTGCATCATGTTGGGCAAGAAATTCTCCACCAGATCTGTGTCCCCTCTAGGGAAGATGTAGAACAAGAGCTCAATGTCACCTTTGGATGTCACCATGCCACAAACAAAGCATGGTCAATAACAGGAACAAAAGACATGAGAAGACCGAAGGAATGAGGACTCCTACACATCCTTCAACACTTAGCAGTCGTATGACGGAAAGGAGCAGGGCAGACTCATTTCTACATTCCCAAACTTCAGCGCAGGCCTAGAAGAGTAGATTTCAGTATCAGGTCTTGTCCCCAGCCCTCAGGCTGTCCTTCGTCCTTGCAACGTGTGGTGGACAAGTGAGGCGCATCTCCTGCAGATAGGCTATGCACTTGTTTATGACCACTCTGTCCTGCAGCACAGAGAAGGTGCTCAGAAAACACTGCAGAACACAGAGGGGCTGCGTGATGGTGCCCCCTCCCTCTTCCTCAGCCAGCCAACCTGGGAGTGAACAAGAGCCCCCGCCCTCGAGGGCAGGGAGGGGCACTAATGGACAGCGTGGCTGGGACCCTCGGCTCCTGTGCAAGAGCTCCCCAGGGTGCAGAATCTCACTCTGCTTTGCCCCAGAGGGAGTAAGATTAGCCAGGAGGGCCAGCTGCCCAAGGTCAGCTGACTTCCCAGACTCTGTTCCAAAGGCCCCTGTGCTGCCTTACTTTGTAGAGAGGCCATCAAAAGGAATATATATATATATCAAGCAGACAGACAGACAGACATGAAGATCAGAGGCATAGGAACAAACTGCTGTCACTGGTCAGCCCTGGTCCAGTGAGCACTGACGCCTTCCCAGCACAGTCCCTAGGGAGGTCCTCCATGCCCAGCCCTCAGGAACAGAGAAGCCACCTCGGCCGGGCCTGGACCACGTCACGCTGAGTGCTCCAGAAGGGAGCTGGAAAGCTGCCCCAGACACTCAAGCTCAACGTTCCCTGCAAAGTTGGCCAGGGCTGCTCCCAGAGCCTCCAGGACAAGTGGCCCCTCTCACACTCTCTATTCTGCTTAGAAGCGTCTTTTTGAGCTGACGCCTCCTCCCCATCACAAAAGCTGGATTCCTTTGGGCTGCGTCATTTTCCCTTCCTCCTTTCTCCCTGAGGCGCCCCAGCATATCCTGGGAGAGGCCCCTGGTAGCAGCTCCCTGCATCTGTTGCAGGGATCCCCACAGTTCCCCAGGCTGCTCCCAAACACGGTTGTCACCCCACGCCATCCTCTCCCTCCTCCCCTGCCTTCCTGAAGGTGCTGGCAGGCAGGTGACCTGTGTACCTGCCCAGTACCTTCTGCACCTAGGCTGGGACCCGGTGCTGTTTACAGAAGCGTTCAACACACCTGGAACTCCAGCTTTAAACATCCGGAGAGGTCCGTTGCTGGCTTGGAATTCTATCGTCCTGCAGCTTTCAACTTGATGAACCACACAGCACTTTTAGTGGCTGTCTAATATTCAATCCGACTTCCATCCCACGCGTGTTTGGGGCCAGCTGCTGCAGGCAGGCACTGCGCCGGTCCAGAGAGACCCAAGAGCGATCCCATGAGCACCCGCCCAAGGGCAGAAAGCCCAAGGCACCAGCATCAGGGGCCAGTGATCACGAGATGGAGGCTAACGCGCCCCTGGGACACGGAGCCCCTGTGGGACCCCTCATGCCCACCCCGCGTGTCCACCTGCAGGTCCCAGAGCTGCCCTGTGTGTCCCCAAGCCCAGGCAAGGGGCCCGACCCTCTCGCACACATTCCTCTCTCCTACAACAAAGGAGCGAGTTTCTTCATTAGCTAGACTTCCACACAGTCCTAAATCAAAACAAATGCATTCAAATTTTTAAAGTTTGATCAGCTGAGAAATAAGGACATTAAATATGATTAAACATGATTGCATTTGAGGGCAAAGACTGCTCTTCCATTACCTGCTTTGATTAAAAAAAGCTATCTGGGCTGTGAGGTAGAAAAGTTAAATGCGACAAGGAAGAAAACATCCAGTGAGTTCGCTGCATTCCTACTTTTTCTGTAAGAAAATGGTACCGTTTAAGATGTGTGTGTCACCCCATCAGGAACACATGAGCTGGCATCTGTACTTAATCTGTAGTTAATATTCTCCTCTCCCCTTAATTGCTAAAAATAAAAGCGATTAGAAGGAATCAAAAGTTATTCCTATGATTCTTGAGGGAACTCAGTTTTTTAAATGGAATATAGACCAAAAGCTCTGAATCCTAAGCTGATATTTAATTGGAGCAGTATTGAAGTTTAAACAGTAATAAAGTTTTTTGTCCTTGGGTTATGAGGGGAAAATTATGCATGACATTGTTTGGATTATAGCATTTTGACTACTGCCCTGCCCTCTCTCTTTTCCGAGAGGATGACGGTGCGGACTGCTGTTCTGGTCACCTCGTCTGTTTCGTTTCTGTCCTCCAAGCTTTGCAGATGCTCCTGAAAAGGAGGGGACTTTACAGAATGGCTAGGACATTTTAAGGCTCGATGTGGGCTTGGACGAAGGAATACTCTTTGAAACAATATGGAATGTCATCTGAGACAGATGCCAAAAAAAAAATCACTTTTTAAAGAACAGAGAAAGAGGGAGACAGGAAGAGAGAAAGAGCCCAACAGCTCCTGGGTAATAGCCCACTTGTCTCCACATTCTAATTGCAGAGTTGGCTGGGGCTCAAACCATGGCCTTGACCACCCACAGCCCTTGGGATCTCCACAGCGCCACGAGAGAGAAAAATGATCAATCGCACATTAGCCTTTCATAGTGCAGGTTGGAGTGTTTTTGAAAAGAAAGAACAGGAAAAGAGACTATGATTCAAAGCTTACCTACAGGCTGTAGAAAGCTACTGAAATTAGACCCCAGATGTCACTGGGAAAATAAAAACCAACTCAGCTCCAGTGGCACGTGGCCTTGGTGTCGCCCAATCCCTGGAGAGCAAAGCTCCACAGCGACTGCTTTCCCAGGGCTGTGACAGTGGGAACTTTAATCTAGGACTTTTTGTGGCCCATTTCCTTGGAGAAGAGGCAGGGCAGAAGGCTGCTGGGCTCTGAGCAAACACAGGCTGCCCAGGTCCTTTGGATGAAAACAAATGATCCTTTAGGATGAGGTAATGCCCTGCAATAGTTGACACATGCATTATGCCTGAATATTAGTTGTTGTTTCTATGAAAGTCAAATCTTCCTGGGTGTCCCATATTTTATCCTGCAGCCGTAGGCAGCAGGCAAGCTGCGTGTCAGCCCTCACTGTCTCCTCCCTACCTCTGCTCCCAGGGTCCCATCACAAGAGCCCTGAAGACCCACAGAAGACCTAGGCTGGCCCAGGTCTGAGGTAAGAGGTGTAAAGATGGGACAACCTCCAAGGGCGCAGCCTGCAGGCCTGACCCCAGCGCCGAGACGCAGGGGTCCTTGGGGTCCCGTTTGCAGTCAGGTGAGAGAGGCTGCCTGCAAGCCTCGGGCCGTGAGGCAGCTCTGCAGGCTGAACTGTGTTTCCTTTTCTTCACTGGGCACCCGCTGCCAGGTGAGTAAGAACTCAACATGGCCCAGGTGAAAGAATATCAAATCTAAATCCACATCAGTATTGACATGAAAACTCTCCGGGCATCCAGAGACCTGGAGTGGACCCTAGAGCGCAGGATTCGGTGAGTGTGAGGAGCACCCAGGCTTCTGCCTTTTAACAAGTACCCCTCACACTCACACACCAGGGGGTAGGTCTTTCAGGAACAGAGGGAGAAAAGCTGTGTGTGTGCGGGGGGGGGGGGGGTGCCTGTGTGTGTGTGTGCGTGTGTGTGTGTGTGTGTGTGTGTGGGCATGTGCGTGTGCACGTACATGTTACTGGGGATCGAACCCAGAACCTTTTTACTCAGCCACACCCCCATCCCTTTTTCATATTTCTTTTTCTTTGAGTCGGTTCTCACCGACTTCCCCTGCCGAACCCACCTTAGTGACCTCCTGCGTCAGCCTCCCAGAATGCTGGGATTTCAGACATGCACCATCACACCTGGTTTAATTTTAAAATACAAAATCAAAAGCATTTCTCCAAAGACTGTATCACTTCTGCTTTTGTAATTTCACAACTTGAAAATGGACAATTTCTATTTGCTCCACGTGGTGTGAAAATCGCAGTAGAGTCCAGAGCAGCCCTTCTGCAAATGGGTCATTCTTAGAAAAATCAATGTTCTTGCCTCAGTCTGTGTTTTTATTTCTTAATGTAATTTTCCCCACAATGAGGATCAAGTTAAACTCTTTATAATAGAGAGCTGGATCATTCTTCTGTACTTGGGCAATGAATGAAACTATAGAAGTTTGAAATTAGAATGTAAAGTTATTAGATGAAAATAATTACAGAGTTTTTGAATTATGCTGGAAAAAGAAAACTGATGATTACCAAAATGTAAGCTTTACTTAAAGGCATTTTCTCATATTTTCTCCTACTAAAGTGCATAAAAATAATATTCCTATGTCCATTTATATATAACGATACATAGGCGATGGATTATTATGCAGTCCACACGTAATGTCATTAGACACATCCCTACAGAATACTAATAAAGCGATAGCTTCCCACACAGGTGTCTGTGGCTTGTCAGTCTCATTCATCAGAAAGTTCTGCATTGGTCTGCGGACCACTGCTCAGCAGCATAAGCACCTACGTGGCAAGTACAAGATCCCAAGTTCAATTACTGGTACCCCACCAAAGAAAGTTCTTCATGATCTAGACTTTCAGTAACAGAAAAACATGTGTCTGCCCAGAGGCTTTTAAAAATGACCTAGATAAGGGGCCAGGGAGATAGCTCCGTGGCACAAGTGCCTGCCTGGCAAGTGCAAGGTCATGAGTTCGATCCCTGGTTCTGAAAAAAAAAAAAAAAAAAAAAAAATGACCTAGTTAAGAAAATGTCTACTTACATTTTAAAGGTACACAGAAAATTCAGGGGCTCTTTTAAGGATGACACTTACAGATACTGCTACAAAATACTATCTGAAGAAGAATCGGTGGTCACGCGCAGTGCCATAGGCTGAGGCGCACCAGCTCCAGTTACACCCCCAAGGCCCGCTGCCCACTGAGCTTTCAGCGCCACGAGCTGAGCCACACGCTCCCACGCGGAGGCTGAAGCCCCGGCTCTTGGCACCTGCGAATATCACCACACTGGGAAATAGGGGCCTTGCAGGTGTGATCCCCATAGCGGGAGTCCACAAGGGCGCGCGGACACTGACAGGCGCACTGAGAGGCAGCGCGACACAGCGGAGACAGCAGCAAGAGGCAGGCACTGGGGCGGTGTGGCTAGCGCCCAGCAGGAGCTGCAAAGGCGAGAGGTCACCTTGCGTGGCCTCTGGAGGAGCACCGCGGCCCTTCTGAAGCCTGCCTGGGGCCATGGGCGTCCAGAGCTGGGCCACACAGCTCACCATGTTAAGGCAGCACTACGACACCGAGATGCTTGGGGTCTATTACAAGGGCACCCCGCTTGGGGTTTACGCTTTGTATTAGGGATTGAACTCAGGACCTCGCCCTCACCACCAGTCAGGCACTTAGGCTGCTGAGCTCTCCCTGGCACAAAGAAATTTTTTTTCAAAATAATAAAGTGAAAGGTTACAAATGTTAAATAAAAGAAGTATAGGGGCTGAGGATATAGCGCAGTGGCATAAACTCCTGCCTGGCAAGCTCAAGGTCCCAAGTTCAATCCCCAGTACCACAAAAAATAATAATAATAAATAAATAAAAATAACTGTAAAAAAATCTTTGAAAACCCATTAGGAAAGAAAGCACAGCCTCCCGTCGCCCCACTAGCCAGGCCCTTTGCCCCGTCAGACGCCGCTGCCTGTGCTCCTGTGTTCCATCCCTCCGCCTCCGGTCACCAGGCACTGCCCCTTTCCGAGCTCCACAACACTCGCTACGGCTGCCCCGTGCTGCACTGACCCTGCACATAGTCCGCGCTGTGGCGCAGGCTCACTGGGCACTGGGCACCAGCTGGCCCCACATCCTGTGGACCAAGCACTCTGTGAGCTCCAAGGCACACTGTGTCCCCCTTAGACAGGACCCAGGGTCAGAAGAAGCCTGAAGAATCCACTGCAAGCTGATCCCCCAGAACTCAGCAAAGCTGCCCAAGGCAGATGGCGTCTCTCTGAGAACACTCCACATGCCTCAGACCTGGGAACCCTGGGAGGCAGCCGGCTCTGTGTTCTATACCCTGGGCACCCTGGTCTCTCTGGAGCAAAGCACAGGAAGACATCTGCGCTGGGGAAACTGGGCTGCTTTGGTCAGCTCCCACTTATTACAGGACACCATAATTGGGATCCACCATGTCCCCACCAAAGCTCATCAAAGCTTGGTTGCTAATGGGCTTTTGGGATGCGATTGATCATGGGGCTCTGACAGTATCAGCAGATTGGAGAGGTCGCCCTGTGACAGTACTGTAGGAGGCTATTATGATTTGTACCTAAAATGTCATCCCAAGGGCCAGTGAGATAGCACAGCTCAGCAGACTAAGCACCTGCTTAGGCAAGCACAGGGACCTGGGTTCAATCCCTGGCACCACATGCCATGCTGGTTCCACCCCTGGGCATGCTGAGCCAGCCACCAAGACCAGGCACGGGGGCGCACACCTGTAATCACAACTCTAGGGAGGCTGAAAACAGGAGGATCACTATGAGTTTGAGCTCCCTAACAAGACTCTGTACCAAATATCTAAAGATAGATGATAGATAGATAGATAGATAGATAGATAGATAGATAGATAGATAGATAGACAGGCAGATAGAATGTTGCCCCAGATTCGCATGGGTGTGGAATGGAAGCCAGTTGGGTCCCAGGGACACTATACTTATCCGAGATTCGCCTATCCATGGGCTCAGCTGCTGAGTGTTCTGTGAGGAGGTGGCCCAGGCTGGAGGTGAGCCCCCCAAGGTGCATTCCTGCCCTGGGTTCTCCTCCTGCTGTTTCCTGGCTGCTGAGCTGTGGAGAGTTTTCCCTGCCGCACCCCTTTCCCTGCTCATTTCTGCCCTGGAACCAGCTGAGCACAGATTCAAACCATGAGCCAGGTAAACCTCTCCTCTTTGTAAGCTGTGGGTGTTTTGTCCCAAGGACATAAAGTGACTAAAATAAGAGGAACAGTGAAGCAGGGTGCGGCTGAAGGGAATAGATCATGACAGTGTGACCACGGGCCCCACCCACCCACAGAGCCCTTCCTCCCTGGCTCCATCCACCCTTCCTGCTCACTGGCTGCTGTGAAGTCAGTAGTGTCCCCCTCCACCCCTTTCTGCCATGCTGTCCCACCTCGCCTCAGGACACATCGGGAAACCCGCTGGCCGTGGACTGCACCTCTGCAATAGTGAGCCCAAAGAACCCTTTCTCCTTCAAGAAGAATAAGTACTTTGTCAGGTATTTTGTCACAGCCACAGAAAGCCAAACAGCACACAGGACACTCAGCCCATTCTGTGGTCATCCTTGAAGAAGAAGAGGGACCTGGTTGGTGCCAGGGCCACTAGAAACAGACCCGCTCCTGTCTCTCACCAGGGTCCTTTGCTGTGTCTTTCTCACTAAAGAATTTCAATCACGCTCTCTAAGCCACACACACACACACACACACACACACACACACACACAGACCCGCCTCTTGCCAAATATTGCTCTAAACAGTCAGGTTATAGTTCAGGTCTTTCTTGGCCACCTGTATCCAGGCCACCCTGACCACAGCCAGGAGAGTGCCATGCAAAGAGATGACGCAGCTCAGGCAAGTGGCTGAGCTGGGCTACACTGAGCTCCACCACCGTGGTCACAGATGCCATCACCACACTTCCAGAAGAGCTCTGGGCTGCACGGCCCTAGGCGCAGGCCCCTAAAGTCTGGGAAGCGGATGGGCCGCTGTGCTGTGCATCTTCTCTGCCTTTTAGTTTGCACCTGGCACATCATACACAGGACCAAAAGACCAACCCTCTGTGAGGCTCAGTTCCCATGAGGCATTCTACCAAAGTCACTCAGCTGACACTGCAAGCCTAATGTGTGTGGACCAGCTCCAGGCACCCGCATGAGCACTGAGGGAGTGAGATTTCTGCCCCCGGAGATACTTAGAGCCTAAAAGCTGGTAGCTCTTGAAGAAAACCTTTGTGTGAAAGGGTTCACTCCAGTGGTGTCAGGCAGAATCAACCCAATCAGGCTTCCTAGAGGAGGGGCCCAGGTTTATCTCATGGCCTGAGAGTTCACTGTTGAGGTGACACTACATGGATCCTCTCAAGTGCTTATGGGAAGGCGTTCATGTGTATCCAACAAATTCCCTGTGTGCTCCTAGGATAAGAGAGACCTTAAGTATCACTTTTAAGGGAATCCTTTCCTGTCTCCACCACTCACCACAGTACCTGGTTGCATCCCTGAATATGCCTTCCTTAACCCTGCCTTCTCCCAGTGGAGCTCACTGCAAATGCGACTGGTCTCCTGCCCCATCCTCTGCTCTAGCAGAGCCTGCTATGGCCCCTGGCATGAGGCAGAACCTGAAATATGGGTTGAATTAGTAAAACCCTCAGAATATTTTCTGCTCAGAGAGTGGTCAGCAGCCTGCAGCCTGGACACCATCTGAAGCTTGTGAGCATCTCAGGATCCACCCAAAACCTGGCTCTTAACGAGTTCCCAAGGCATGATGGCCACCAAGGGTCTTCTTACCCTCATGCTGTTGTAGGGAGCACAGGAAGCAGCCGGCAAGTTTGGACAGGGAGGGCACAGACACCAAGAACGGTTTGCCCAAATGCTCCTGCTGCATCTCCTTCCTCAGTCCCCCCACATCTCTGGACCTTCCATACCTGCCAGGGAGCCTTCCTGAGCCCCACTCTGCTAGCTCAGAGGCCTCACCCACATGTTCCTCTTTGCTGTTCCACCACTGTTCCCCCACAATCCTAGGGAAGAAGGCCCCGTGTTAGTGTTGGAAACACTGCATCCTCAGTCACTAACGTACTCCCCACAATCGTGTAGGTGCCCCATACGTAACTGTCTATCTTCACATGACCGTTTAAACCGCAATCTGCCGACCCTCCTGCCAGGCCCGCTCCACTGCCTAAGCAGGTGTCTCAGGAGAGGAGCAGGCAGAGTCTTTTGGCCTCCTCTGGCCTGTGAGGGAAGCCCTTGGAAGACATGTGATTTCCTGGAGGAAGTGGTGACACACGGGTGTGGAGCCGGGATCAGCAAAGGGCAGAGCATCATTGTAAAAAACATACGAAGTTCCCTGGCAAGACAGAGGTCCCAAGGCCACTGGGAGACACAGGAGAAGTCCAGGAGAAGACACTGCAGACTGAGACGCCATGGCCGGGCTGTCCCACTCTGCCAAGGATGAGTAACGCCCACACGGACCCCACATCCACTGGAGGGTGGGGAGCCTCGGGTCCTCGCCAGGCTGCATTCACCATCTAGGCACACGTTCCAGGCTGGGTGAAGAAGTCAGTTACCTCAGGCTCACAGCCTTTGCTGCCACCACTAACTGCCATTGCGGTGGGAAACAGCCACGGATGAGACGCAGCCCTGAGGGCCTGACTGAGTACAAGGTCGCTGAGCAGCAGCCACGCCCCAGCTAGCCAACTCATGACCTAAAGCAGAACCGAAGACAAGCGTAGACAGCCACTGTAAGTTCTGAAAAGGACTGGGCAGGCGCTGCCATGGCCTCTCCATGGAAATGTGTCCCGTCTCCTTCTCAGCCGTGTTCACAGTTGGTCCCAGGCCAAGCCCCCCGGGAACTCTTTCAGCCATAGGAGCAACTGATGAAAACGGAAGTGTTTCTACTAAGGAGGATCAGCTGGGTGTGCTCCCACCCCAGGAGGGGGCAGCAAGAGGTTTGTGACCTCAGCCTCCCCAGACCCCAATTAATCATTTCCATCAACTGAGGACCAGCACATTTAACTCTGTGCATGGGCGTATACACACACACACACACACACACACACACACACACAGAGTGGGGAGAGGGAGAGAAAGGACTTGACGTGATGCCTATGGAGTGTGTATTTAAAATGTTACAATTAGTATTTGCCTCCAGTTAAAGAGCCTCCCCCATAAATGTACAAATGGCATTTGGACAATAAAATGGATGGGTTTACAGAGTCAAGTCGTCACCCTGTCCAGGCTCCCATTAAGAAGCTCCGTTACTTTGATGCAGAGCTATGGCCTCCTGCCTCTATTATATTACTCTCCCTCTTGCCTCGATCCATAATCATGCTTCATATCCACATTATAACTCTGAAAACGCTTGGCTCCTAGGCATCCTGTATGACGAGAACATTCATTTTATTTATTTAAAGCTTGGCTTGCCCGGCTGGTCTCTGGAGATAAAGCATCTCACATTCATGAGGGTCCAGGTAAGGCTGGAAGAACATTCATTCCAATATCGCTGCCTTTGAGCCAAGGCTAAAAGCTCCTCTCAGACGTGAGGAATCAGGAAATCTACAACAGGAGCATAATGTTAATATCGCTGTTAAAATAATATCCAATGGCTCTTCCAAATGAGTCTATCAAACCGGCGCTTCACCAGCCGTGAGTCAACCAGCTCCATTCATCAGGGGCAGGGGGTGCGGGTAGGGGAGAGAGCTCTTTGCGGTAATGAACCCAGAAAAACTCAACATCTTGGTCTTCCCTCAGCTTCTGTTGCTTCCCTAATTCGTGTGGTCCTGCAAACAAACACCAGTGATAACGATAAAGCTTACTTTGTGTGGTCTGCTCTCTAAGTTCTTTCTGTGAATCTGTTTGTTGTGAGCTCCATGCTGGGTACAGGGTGGGCTTATGGGGGCAGAGGAAGTACTCAAAAGAAAGCTTCTCTCCTGGACCTTTCTGAAGAAACAGGGAATACACAAGCAACTCCGGCATGGCAAGAGCTAAAATTAAAATAGCACAGTAGTGGAGATGCATTTTAAAATGACAAGGTTTCAAAAGAGACAGAGTGAGGAACTAATCATGTGGAAACAATGTTTGAGTTGGTTCTTCAGGTTGTAGTATAAGTTTGCAAAGCCAGGAAGGAAGACAGTCAGGAGGGCGTCTGGTCCAGAGAACGAAGTGACCCTTGCACATTCGGAGGATGAAGAATGGCCTGTACCAGGGACCTGACACAGATGGAGCTGCCAAAAGTAGCTTCAGAAAGGAGGTTGGCAGGAAGCGGTGGCAGGCTCTGTCACCTGGCTGAAGAACGCAGACTCCGCCTTGTGAGCCGGAACCACCACAGTCCATTCCATCCCAGTTTCAGAAGAGGCTGATGGACATTACAAAAATAGACTTGGAGGAGGAGGGGTGGAGTGAATATTGTGAGACATTCTAGAACCTTTAATGCTCACTGCAATTTCCAAA
The DNA here is from genome assembly GCA_004027915.1 of Capromys pilorides. NCBI lineage: Eukaryota > Metazoa > Chordata > Mammalia > Rodentia > Capromyidae > Capromys > Capromys pilorides. The sequence goes on along the minus strand of PVKN010002200.1, from coordinate 24,665 downwards.
ATGAGAAGTGAAAAATGCCATAATTCCCAGACACTGTAGTCAGAACATGATTTGTAACATTAAAGAGGAAGATCTGATGGGATTAGCCTTCTAAGGAACACCCGTGGGCACGCTACCAAAGCCACACAGAGCTGTGGGGTGCTTTCTAGTAGCGCAGTAGCCTATAGATGTTTAGGATCAGTACCAATCCTGGCAACAATGAAATATTGAAACTGAGCCATCAGAGGGAAGAGGCTTCCGGACCAATTTCACATAAGGAATCAGGGGCTCGTGATGATTTGTGCCCCTGTCTCTGCCACTGTCTTGGTCTACTTGTTCTACTATACCAGAATGCCCGAGACTGGGAGTTAGTGAAGAATGAAAATGCGTTCACCACATTTCAGCAGGCTGGGGAATCTGCAGTCAGGGAGGTGGCTTCCGAGGGCTGCTCTCTTTTTCCAAAGCAGCACCCCAGCTCTGCATCCTAGGAGGAAAACGCTGTGTCTTTGCATGGTGCACAGTGCAAAGGCAAGAGGGACTGAATTCCTCCCTGGAGCCCTTTGGTAAGGGCTTTAATGCATGCATGAGCATGACCAAACCCCTTTCCCGGGGGCCCCACCCACCACAGTCACAGCTCCAACTCCCTGTCCAGCTCACAGCTTCGGGGGAGGATGCCTTTGAACCAGGGCCCTTATCAACAAGGGAATCCCAAGACCCATGACAGCAAGTAGCTCAGGAGGAAGAGCCCAGGGTGCCGAGCATTTGGGCACAAGTTAACCTGCCAGTGCCACTTTCACGACATTGCTCAGAAGATGAGCCACCCAGCTGCCATACATTATCATAAGCTCATTTTCCACTGGGGGGGAAAAAAAACTCTAGAGGAGGGCAAAGATTTTAATGGGATGCTATGAAATGCATATTAATTATTTTCAGTACTTCAGTCTTTTAGTGAAATGCATATTTATAAACCTTGGTGGTGCATAGATCACTTACCTAATAGAGCAAGACTGCTCTGAAGCCACCGTCCTAATCTATCAGGTAAATATCCACCTGTAATTGGTTATCTAATCCTCGCCGTTCTCACAACAGGTCGGCGCAGCCCCCAAGCCTGCTGCACTCCTCGGAGGAAGTCTGTCGCCATCTATCATCATGCCGTAGAGATACAGACAGTAACTAGACTGTGGACATTGCCGCCCAGGACCAGAGCTAACACTGGGCCGGAGAGAAACACGACAAATGAAGCAGCAGCCACAGGTGGGGAGCCCAGGGCTTTCCAAGCTGATAACCAGTCCTACTGCCTCTCAGAACAGAAAAGTAGAGGGCAGGGTCCTGGATAGGACTCCTCTTGTGGCCCCAAGGAAGGAAGAAACAGATATTCTGTATCCTCAAGCCCCCCACTTGGAGCCACCCCTGCAGACAGGCAGAGGCACTTGCTTGTGTTTTGTGTATTTTAAAAATCCAGTCCTGCCATGTTCCCAGCATCTAGCATGTGCTAGCACTTCAGCTTGGTAGGTGGCATGCAGTAGCCTCCCAAGCCCCTAGTGCAGGTCCCCTTGGGAGAAGCAGGAGTGGCATGGGGAGGGACCTCACATCCCATACTCAGAGCTGTGGAGGTGGGCCCAAGCCACGCCCCTCACCCTTCCGGCTGGGGAGGCTCAGGCTGGCTTGGTCCACAGCGATATTCACTCCTTGGGCACAGTTGTCTTCAAGCACACACTGCTCAGACATCTGTCTGCCACAGGAGACACAGAGATGATCACAAGAAGGATGTTCAAGATCAGGCGCACTCAGGGTGGGGTGGCCCCTGAGAGGACACTGTTGGCCACAGACTGGCCTTGGGGGGAAGGAGCTGTCCCCTTATGACAGATGGGGAACTGAGGCATGGGCAACCTAAATCCTGCCTGGAGTAGGATGGCCTGGAGGATGGAAACATGCGGTACTCACTCTCTCTCCACGAGCTTCAGGAAGCGAGCTACTTCACCAAGTTGATTTTCTAAGTACCTGAAATGTGTACCTTTGAGCCCCAAAACATTTTAAGATTTTAATTATTTTAATGGAAACATTTAATTGTTCTTAAAACAGCCTATCCCGTGTGATTAACCTTGTCTCACTGGCTCAGGGCTATTAGCACCAACAGCAGCTCCGTGCTGTGAGGTGAGCCAGGGGTAGATGTCACCAAGATGTTCCAGCAACCACTGTCACAGCTGCCAGCCCAGCCTCCCAGGCCTCCCTCCAGCAGGCAGTGTTTCCTCCAGATGCCTTCAGCCTGAGGCCCCGCCTGCCAGAGACTTGGTGACTCCTAGCACCAGCCACGAGGCCCGGCACCCGTCCCCCACCAACCTCTTGGGGCACTTTCCCAGAATGCTCCGGTATCCAGTCCCCCGAGGTCATAAGCTGGGGCTGCCTCCGGCTGCTCCTTCTGCTTAGGGGTCCACAGCGCTGTGGGGTCCCCTCAGCTGTCTTCTCCTATCCAGGAAGCTAGGGCTCCTCCACCCCCAGCCACCAAGGCGCAGGCAGCCAGCTGAGGGTCACTAGATGCTCCAGCCCAGCCAGGACTCCTGGGCAGATTTGCGGAAGCGCAGTCAGGCCTCACTTTCCACTGAACTTGGTTTGGAGTGGGTTAGTTTTACATTCGTGGGAAGTGGGTTGATCACTGTTAGAAAGTTTGAAAATATTTCTATACTTCAGTTTTTACTTTAAGCATAATAAAGGTTGGTCTTTGTCACCCACATAGGGAAAGGTTTTTAGGGTCCACAGCAATTTTTTAAGAATAGAAACCTGACCCAGGACCAAGGAGCCTGAGACCACCAGGCTGTATCACCTGTACCTCCTCCCCTGCAGATGCCTCCCAAAGCCACGCTCAGGCATCATCTTGTCCGGGCAGGAGCCCCAGGATTGGTATCTGCACTTGCACCCCACGTTCATCCCCTGCAGAGCCAGTCTGATCCACCATCTGTGCTGCCCCCAAGATGTCATCTTCTGGGGACCAGGAGGAACTGTGGCATCTTTCTGGTCTTAGTGCCCACAGCCCTCTCCCTGGTACACAGATGGCCACTAGAGAATGCATGCTGCTCTTCAGTGCTTTGTCCTGCGGCGTCGGAGCTCTGGGGTTGCACCCTTGCCCCTCGGACTCACCTGCCTCTTCAGCTTTGCCATCCTCGGTTTCTTGGGCAATAAAAATAATACCAATGTCTGAGGCGTTAGGTGACACCCAGGATCTGGAAGGCTGTGTGCAAACGTGAAAGGGCACCCTTGGGTGGAGACAGCTATCCCTCCCCATGGTCCCACAAGTCCACCAGGGGCCGCACTGTGCATGGGTCACCACAGGGCCTGCAGCTTCAAACACCCAGAAATAATAATGGTCATCGTGTTCATCACAGCAACTTCTGTATGGCTGCAAAGGAGGCTGCCTTTGAGAATCTGTGCTCAGGGCTAAGCACCCCACATGCCCCCTAACAGCCCCTCTCACCCCAGTCATGCCTCAGGGGGTCACTTACTTGCCCAATCTCTCTGTTACCAGAAAACAGAAGGTCAGATCTAACCTCACCATATTCCAAGTGGTTCTAAAGGCTTCAGAAAGATTGGGTTCTGGGTACCTGAGAATTTAGAAAGTTAATAACAAAACACAGACCAGGCATGGTGGCACATGCCTATAGTCATAGCATGCTGGCAGGCTGCAACAGGAAGATCTCAAGTTCAAGACCAGTCTGGACAACTTAGTGACTTAAGGAGACCTTGCCTCACAATGACAAAGCGTGAATGTGGCTGGGACTGCCGCTCTGGGAGTAGGCCTAAGCTCAATTCCCAATGCCAGCAAATACATTCTGTAAAAACATTCGAGCTTGGGTCACTTGCACCGCCCCCCTAGGCATCCACAGGTGCCCTCTTCTCCAGGAGCTGCTGTGCGCACACTGGAGGAGCACTCAGAGGAGACTGGCCTCGAGCCAAGCCAGTTCTGCAGGGTGGCACCCATCAGGAGAGCACAGATCTCCACTGCCACTGTTGGAAGACCCTGGGCCTGGAGCTGGGCCAGCCAACTGGCACCCGGATTCCCACCCCGAGCACAGGCAGTGCTGGAAAGCCAGGTCCAGGGCCCAGGAGAGCTCTCTCCTCCTAACTGCTTCTCATTTTGACTTCCCTTTTCGCTCCTCACCCTTTCCTTTCGTGTGTGTCCACTGCTCCCGGGCAGCTCTGAGCCTTGTTGTGTAGGTATGGCCCTGGGTCCCCTACGCTAGCATCCACAGCCCTTTGATCAGCAATGCTGGGACCACTCTTTCTGAAAGAGCAGTTGAGCCTATGGGTGCTTCAGCCCCAGGTAATGTGAGGGTTCCAGCAGTCTGTCCCTCACTGCCCCCAGGTGATTGCTGCAAACAGTCCTTGCAAGGTGGGAAGCCTCGCAGGGATTCCTGGAACACGCACATGAATGTGGTTGTGTAGCACGGTGTGCAGAAGGCCAGGTGCCAGGACTAACACACTTGAAGTTCAACTCCAGTCCAGCCTGGCTTAGTAGCTGTAATCAATCCTAAGTGGGTTAAAAAACCTCAACTCCCTCATCTGTGATGGAACTAAGGAGAACACCTATCATGGAGTTGTTACTGGCATCAGACAAGAAAATGAACATTAAGAACTCAACTAATAAAGTTTTTATTGATGGTAAAACATAGTCCTTGCCTTCCCAAAAAAATCTTCAAGACAGACCAAGCAACAGAGAGTTACAGTTTGTCTCCAAAATGGAATTGAAAAGAGAGGTCGGAAGTAACTATGGGTCTGGCTGCTTTGGTGGGAAGACTCCTGAGATGCAGCCCACACTCCATGGCCCTGCTGCTTCCAGAGTGTCCCTGCACCCCAGCAAAGCAGTGCATCTGCCCACACTTGGGAAAGAACAACCAAGAAGCGGGAGGCCCGGCCAGAGCTGAGGGCACAAAAGCGAGGCGGGCCAGCAGTCAGGATCTCGAGGCTGGGTCCGACAGAATGGCTTGTCACTGGCCTAAGTGAAGAGCCCGCTCGAGTGCACAGAACATTCTAGAATGTGGGGCCAAGGGTGTTGCTTTGTCAATCACTGTAGGAATCAAGAGCACAGCCCAGGGCAAAAGACTGAGCTAACAAATGTCAGCTGATGATTGGATGCCGTGAGGCCTGGCTGTGTGACTTAAATCTCAGAACCTATGTGGATGGAAAGCAGATGCGGTTGTTAGCCAACAGGAAGCCCAAGAGCATTTAGGGTCTCCAGAAGAACACCTGCATGAGGCTGACCTGCAAAGCTGGCGGCAGGCTGGGGAAGCTGGATGTGGGAGTGAGGGCTGCTCAGAGGAAACAGGGTGGCTGTGGAATAGGAAGCTACCCTCAAGGGCTGCTCAGACCACTGTGGGGGTGGGAGCAAAGGCTTCTGGGAGTCTCAGATGAGCAGGAGTGATAGAAAGACCTCTTCAACAGAGAGAGCTTCCCAGAACCTGGACAGAAGCTGTCTTTCTGCCACTGTGACAGAATAATACTGACAGTAATAATAATAAATAAGACCAAGTTAAAAAATAAATAAATAAATAAATAAATAATTTAAAAAAAAATAAGTGACAGAAAAAAAATAATAATAACAATAAATAAGACCAACTTACAAACAACAAAATGTATTCAGCTTGTGGTTCTAGCGACTAGGGAGGAGGGAGAAGCAGAAGAAAATTCACTGAATTCATCTATTAGAAGGGTGGTACTGGGACTGAACCCAGGACCTCACATTGAACTTATCCTTCGCCCTTTTTCTGCTTATTATTTTAAGACAGAATCTCCCTAAATTACCCAGACGAAGTTCAAAGTTGCAATCCTCCTGCCTCAGCCTCCAGAGGTGCTGGGATTACAGGTGCACACCATCACGACTGGCTTGAACTCCTCTTTCTGTTTTGTTTGTTTTTTAATCAAAATCCCACTTCCTCAGCTCCTCTCTCCTCCAATGACAGAGTCAATCTGATGGTAGGGGCAGCACTCCCTCAGTCTGAGCTGCTCTTATAGCCCCTCTTGTGTGGTCACAAGAGAATTAAATGCCAGCACAAGTGTGCGAGGGGGCACACAAACCTCGGCCATGGGCAGAGTGAGCTCCCCTGCCTGCAGCACTCAAGCAGAGGCGGGGCGTTCGTCTGTCCACCTGCTGTGGGCCTGTAGCACACGGCTCTGCCTCTCTCCCCTACGCTTAAGATGCTCATGCCTACATGAAGTCCACCTGATAGTCCAGGAGAACTTTCCCATTTTAAGGCCAGCTGATTGGCAGCCAAAATCCCATCTGGACCTTAATATCCCCTTTGTCATGGAGGTGGCATAACCACAGGCCCAGGATTAGGGTGTGGGTGTCTTCTGGGCTATTCTAGAATGTGAGGCCCCAGCCAGCTCTCCACACAGTGTGGTGCCCAGCACTTTGGGATCCAGGGAGCTTACACTGAAGGCCTCCAGGGCCTGCATGGCCACCCTGGATTGAGCTCTGGGTCAGGTGTGCAGTGGCCAGAGGACCTTGCACAGCGCCTGCAGGCCCAGCTTCGCCTGTCGTACTAGGCTGTCATAGGGCTCCTGCCACCGCAGGACCCCATCTGGGACCTACAAGAGGACCCAGGAGCAGTACCCGAGGGGGCACCAGGGCCTCAGCAGACAGAGGGGCACTCCCAGAGCACACGGGCTGTATTCAGCACCTCTCCCCATGGTCAGACGGCCGACACTGGGGAAAGGCCAGCTGCTTGGGAAGTGTCAAGCCAGAGGGACTTCAGTGACCATAGGGAGAGAAAGAGGAAGGAGGCTGAGGTTCGGGAATGCTCACCGGGCCCAGGCAAGCACCTGTTACATGCTCAGGAGCTGCCGGCAGCTTTCCAGAGACCACAGGAGGGTTTATCGCCCTCTGCTCTTCTTTTTTTTTTTTTTTTTTTTTTTTTTTTTTTACAGGCTTCACTGTGCAGCTTGGACTCGTAGTGATCCTCCTGTTTCAGCATCCCCAGTGGTGGGATTTACAGGCATGTGCCACCACACTTGAACTTGGTTGCCTGCTCCATGTGCCCAGGGTGGGTCTGGCGTGGCATGGGGTATCAGAAATTGAACCCCAGACCCTGCACTTGCCTAAGCAGACACTTAGTCTGCTGAACTATCTTGCCAGCCCTTACCCTCTGTTCTTTCAGGAAATTTAAACAAGGCAGAAAGGGCTGAAAGGACTGAGCTGCTACGCGGAAGGTAGTGGAATGAAATCCAGGACCCACGCTCACTGCCCGAGCCAGGCTTCTAGTCCTGTGTATGCATCCCCAGGCACATGTAGCAGGGTCTCTGGGCTGTAAATATGGGATTTGTGCCCCATCCCAGGCTTCCCCCTGTCCCAAGAGCCACCTCTCCATGACAAGACCGATTCAGTGTAAGAAACTTGAAAAGTACAGACTATCAGAAACAAATTCAGACCACCCACAGCGGCACACCACTGCCATTTGAAGTAGATCCCTCTAATTTTTCTGTTGGTGTTTGTATCCATTTTTCTTAAGTCACGGCTTCCCTGTTCCTGATCCTGTTTGTTTTGTGACTTCCTTCCTGTGTCACAGACTGTAGCCCTTTCCTGGTGTCGTCACCTACTCTCCAGCCTCACCGTTCTACAGCTCTGCATGCACGGACGGAGCACGATGTATTGAAACGCTCCTCAGCGCTGACACTTCGTGTGCTCTTTGTTTCCACTGTAGCTCTGCAATCAAATCCTTGAAGATAAAACCGCATGCAGAGCCAGAAGTCTCCCTGGGGTCCTCCCAGCCGTAAAGTGGACAGGGCCGAGAACGCGAGGCTGCCACAGTCCCTGGTGAGTGTTAGAAAAGCCTTCCAGAAAGCATGTCGGAGCGGGCACTCCTCTGCACCACAGCAGGCTGCATTTTATCTTTTATTTAACCTTTGCATCATTAGGCTTCTTGACTTTAAATGAGTCCCATTTCACATTTCATGAATTAAAAAGCAGCTGAAATCCAATGGTCCTCTTTGCCCGTTTCTTGCCAGGGACAGAGAGTCAGTATTTGGGGCTTCATGGGCCATTCAGACTTTGTTACAGCCAGTGGGTTCTCCCCAAAGTAGCTATGGGCAATTACACAGAAGTGAGCACAGCAGTGTACCAATAAAACTTTATTGGTAGACCCTGAAATTTGAATGTCATGTGACTTCCATGTCTCATGAGATTTTTTCTTTTTTGAGCTTTTCAACCATGTTTAAAAAAAAAAAAATTCTTAGCTCTTGAGTCATTCAACAACGAGGGGTGGACAATTTTCACTGGATCCAAGAATCTTGGTTTATTGGCCCTGGCGTGTATCCCTACCTGCTGAAGACATTTCCTCCTTGAAACGTGGCTGCAGATGAGGCGTCTGCAATTGTGTAGTGCTCTGCAACCCTGGCTGCACATTAAAATCCCATGGGAAGTTTACATTTTTATAAAAAGTGACCACCAGGTCCCACCCCAGCTAAATGAAATCAGACTCTCCAGGAGGTGCATGTGGCCAGTGTGTGGCAGTCTCTCCAGGCCACTCCGGCCCAGCACAGACACCAGGCCATGAGTCACAAAACCAGCTGCATGCTGCCACGCCCTACACCGCCCCCCCCCCCCGCCCCCAGCTTTGGGTCCCAGGGCTTCTGGGACGTGGAAAGACCTGGGAAGAGGAGGTGATAATAATTAAGAAGATCTTCGGTCCCCAGCTCTTCAGCTGAGCTGCCGAAGGCCTCCCGGATGTTTAGGGGTCGCAGCCAACCTCCGGCAAAGCCAGGCAGAGAGGGACATTTCTTAGTACCTCCAGTCTACAGGACTCAGCTCAGGATCCGTGGTTGGAAAATGTGACCCCTTCGGCTGCAAACACCTTTGCCGGGTGCCAAGCCCCTCGCCCCCCGCCCCGGGGCTGCCGTCTTCCCCTGCGGAGTGAAGATCAAGCACCGAGGCAGACGCAGCCACGCAGCCACGCAGCCGCCGCAGCGTCCTCCGCAGCCCACCGCGGCGTGGGGTGGACGCGCAGGTCCCCTCTGTGGGTCTTCCCCACAGCTCGCTTTTCTTTGCAGATTTCAAGGTGATGACAAAAGAGAGAACAGTCTTAGCATTTGTTAATACCCACTTGACCCACAAAAGAAAATTCACAGCGTTCCGCAGCTTCTAATTTAAAAACCATTAGACCGTTCCGCTTGGCGGACCAGATCTAAATATTCTTAAAGGGGTGGTTTAATTTAATGATTACCTTAACAAGCCCCCTTTTAAAATGATGATCCGCCAAATTCGGGGGATTTGTTTTGGAATCTGATCCAATAAGTGGCTTTGTACAAAGAGAAGCAGAACAGAATCTGATTTGGTTCAGAACGCAGTGAAAATCATGGAAATTACTTTGCATATTTAATCACAGTGGAAACACGAGTACCGACTACTTTCTAGAGATTACCTTGGGGGGTGGGGGGGTGCTCCGCGCTCCGCAGCCAGCATGCCAAGTGCTTTGATTTACAGGGAATTATTTGGATTTTGTAGAACACTCGGTGTTTCAAAGACTGCAACCTACTCAGCCACAGGCAGGGCGACACTTTTGAAATAATGGTGAGAAGCTGGGCTTTGGGGAAGAAGCGAGAGGGAGGAACCTCCATCCGGGCCTGGAGAGGACCTCGACTTTGCTCCTCTTTGTGCCGGAAAGACGGGAAGAAACTGTGAAGACGCGGGCCGCAGAGCACGCTCAGTCTGCCTGGAGGCCCACCCTTAGGCACTTGCTGTGGCCCCGTAGCACAGAGGGACAAGAGGACCCAGCTGCTGCACCTCGGGTTCTGGGGGTGTCGGGGCGGAGCTTGGATCCCAACCAGCTACTGCTGCAGGGCCTTGGGACCAAAGCAGGGGCGTGTGCTCCCACTGTCCTGCGCTTGCTTCTCCTTAGCTCTGCACCTCTGGGCGTCCCCAGTCCACACCATCTTAGACAAGACTCGCCCCGATGCCTCTCCCCTTGCTGGTCTTTATTCTACCGTACACTACCCCAGCCGTGTCTACTTTCCTGCTGCTTGGGTGAGAGGAAACTGTGATAGCAGAAGGGGAAGAGAGGGAGGGAGGAATAGAGGGAGGGAGGAGGGAGGGAGGAGGGGGAGGAGGAAGAGAAGGAGGAGGGAGGAGGGAGAGAGGGAGGGAGGGAGGGAGGGAAGGTGAAAAAGGGAAGGAGGAAGGAAGCAAAGGAGAGCGGGAGGGAGGGACCATCAGGCCTCTGTGTTTCCTCCCTGATCAGCAAGTACCTCTTAGGAAAGTCTGGGCTGTATTCTGGAGAACTCAGGGACTAGGTGGATGCTTTTTAAAATTCTCCAAAAGCCACTCTTTCAGATGGGCCCCAAGCGCCAACAGCTGGCAGCAGCTCCTGGGCCACGCCTCAGGCAAGCATCTGTGTGTGCACACACCTGGAGGTGCAAACCCACACACTGGCTGCACACTTTGCAAGATGTGTGTGTGCTGGGCTCCGGGCGTGTGTCAGCTTGTGCATTTCCAAAAAGGATGATAGGACCCAGATGTGCAGTCTGCATGTGTGTGTAAATAGCAAATCCGGCACGTGCACACGCGCACACACACACACCTGCTTCTGGAATTCTGCCACCTCTGAAGTGTCATGCCTACCCTAACTTGCACGCTGCCGAGAGGTAACTCAAGGGCTTCCTTGCCACACGCACGAACAGGTCATTTTCTTCTACTCTATGCTGAGTTGGAAAAGTCTTGGAGGGACAAGACAACTGTCAGTCAGCTCCTAAGAAGAAGTGAACCTCCTCAGTGTGACGCCATACCCAGCATCTGGCTCAACCCCTGGGGCACCCTGAGTGGGGACAGGAGGGCCATTCAGAGCACATCAAATCCACGCCCTGCAGCGCCCCGGCCTTCCTTGCACAGTGCACCCAAGCATACTGCCAGGGACCTGAGAGCGGGCCGGAGCAGCTTGGACCTCGACAGGGAGCTCACTTGGTGACTCCACCCTGGCTCTGCCAGAGGACAAAGGGAACAAAAGAAAAATCCAGATATGTCAGGGACAGCCACAGGGCCCTAGGATATGCGTGATCTCAACGCATATCAAATCACAGTGTGCTGATACAATTTAGTAGTTAAATCCAGGGTTATAAAAAGCTCCTTTGTCACCCGGACTTCTCCCACCTCCAGCCCTGCCAACCCCCCACCAGCCCAGCATAGCTCCCGGCCACCCCACTGTGCCCTCTGTCCCCACTCTTGCCCTCAAGCCATTCTCAGTGCCCACCACCAGAATGCATTTGCTCATTCACCTGTTACTTCACTCGCCGAGCAATGGCTGTGTCCCCACCACTGCAACCCACAAGTGTGGCAGGTGTCCCTGCAAGCTGGAAGCTCCCCACTGCTGCTGCCTTCCCACTGTCACTGTGTCCCCACCACACCTGGCTCACTTTCTCACACTCCTCCTGGCACCTCCCTCTCAGGCTCAGAAGCCACCTGCAGACCAGACAGGCCCCCACCCCATGGGTGAGACAGCAGAGGGCAGGGAGGGCAGCACCAGGGTGTTCACACGATGCTGAAGTGAGCAGAAGCCCATAGGGTGCAAACTTCCAAGACCCCCGGATGTGCAACTGGGAGCAGCATCGTTATTAATGAGTCATTCTTGTCATTGTCATCCTCCATTTTCTCTGGATCTTTATAAACTTTGGTTCATTATACTAACACATGTAAAAGTATCATTCTTAGGAAGCCAAGAACCAGAGAGGCTAGGCATCTCCTCCAAGGCCACACAGCTGCTGGGCGGCAGTGATGGAGTTAGAGCACCGCTGGTCTGGACTCAAACTCCCTGGACCATCATGGCCCCTGCATCACTGGCTGCATTTGTAGCTGGGTTTTAAGAGTCGCCCCAGGCCTCAACCCTGGGCCAGTCTCCCTTGGGGCCAGTGGGCGAGGTGCCCTTCCAGCGGCGCTCATTCCCCAGCTCTAGCCGGTCCAGGAGAGGGCTTTGCTAAAATCTGAATTATGGAAATAGGTTGTCAGTTACCCCGGGTGGCTGTGTAAAAGAATTACTGCAGCAGTCATGGTGAAAAGAAAACTTTATTTTCACCACTTTCCAGTAAAAGCTAATTCAGAATAACTCCATTTAACAGTTATTTTATGCTGAAATCCTGAATACCTCGGGGAGTCTTTTAGGGATTTTAAAGTCTCTTTATTTATAAATGATTCATGCTGCATTTGCAGAAAAACCTACAATTAGTGTGGGTAGCACAGAAGCTCCTTAGGGAAAGGTTAAAAAAAAAAAAAAAAAAGAAAGAAAAGAAAGAAAGAAAAAGAAAATATGCATGCATTCTCTGCACCCCTCTCCCAGTCGCTGCTCTGTGGCGGACTCTAACAAGAGGGGAAAGAGAGAGGCGAAGGGAGACTTTGTCTAACCTTTCAGGGCCCCGCTTGATGGCACTTGTGCAGTGGTTGTTCCCATGCTCTGCTCAACCCGCAGAATTCGCTCAGCGCAGCTTCTGTTCAGCACATGCAGAAGCGCCAAGGCACCAGAGCCGCTCGGGCCAGAGTCTGGCTCTGCAGTGTCCACAGCGCCTCCTAGAGCACGCCGTGGTCCCGGGCAGCCCTGTGGCCGGAAGAGATGGCGGCAGGCCGCTCCCAGGGTCCTCACTGCCACTGCCGGGCAGAGCTCGGGAGGCCAGTTCCAAGGTCCCCAGGCCTCTGAGCCTCCTGCCTTTGCCCGCCCGGTCACCTGTGGGGTGCTCTTGGGACACGCGTAAGATGCTCTCTGACTCCGGAAAGTTTGCCGGCTGGTAGAAAAGCTGGATACAGAGCAGTGCAGGGTGGGACAGGCCATGGGAAGCGCAGCCAGCTCAGAGAGACGCTCAGATCCGGGGGGCAGGGAAGATGTGGCGAAGGAGGCAATGCATGTGTCGATCCAGGAAGCCGGGCAGGCAGAGCAGCCACAGGGGCGGGGCAGGGGCCTAGCATGTGCCCCGTGATGAGGGGTGCATCTGCATGGATCCTGCACTCTGGAGAAGTGGGGGCGCAGACGTGGAGAAGGGGGGATCAGAGCTTTATCATGTCCTCGAGGTAACTGTTTCCCTTAGGCATCGTAAACTATTATCCCGCCTTGCTACCCCTTGTGCAGCCCAAGAGGGGCGGGTCCAAGTAGGAGACGGAACTGGGCTTCACAGGGTCACTGATGAAGCATTTCCTACTCCCTGTGTTCCTCCCTAGTCCATGTAGCATGATGCCCAGTGACATGCAGGGTGACAGGTTGCACACTTTTGCATATGAAATCAGACGTCCAAGAGAGGTAAGAGGTGACTGGCTTTTCAGTTTTCCTGGAAGTAAATGCAACAGATTTCAGAGTTGTTTAAAAGCTATTAAAGAGAAAAGGCAACACCTTCTGTCCTGAGCACCAGCAGACCGCTCCTCTCCGTCTCTGTCCCTGTCCCTGTCACCTGTCATTTGAGACAGCAAATGCTGACCAGGGCTGCAAAAAGAAACCTCATGGGCCAGTGAGATAGCTCAGCAGACTAAAGCGCCTGCTTAGGCAAGCTTAGGCAAGCGCAGGGACCACAGTTCGATCCTCAGCACCACATGCCATGCCAGCCCTGTGCCAACAACAAGACTGGCCATGGTGGCACAGGCAAATAATCCCAGTGCCGGGGAGGCTGAAAACAGGAGGATCACCACAAGCCCAAGCTGCATACTGAGACTGTGAACAACAAAAAAGTCTCATTGATATACTTGAGCTGTGTGTAGCTGCATGGCTTTTATGCAATTAAATTCTTTTTTAATTTGTACATTGTTTTACCATTTTTATTTTTATTTTATTTGCAGGACCAGGGATTGAACACAGGCCCTTATGCTTGCCAGACAAGCGCTTATTCTACTGAGCTATGTCCCTGGCCCCTTAATTTGTACATTGTTGTGCTCCATCATGGTGACATTTGTTGGTGGATTGGTGCGCATTTATACTATACACGGGTCATTGTCCATGCCATTCCTCCCTGCTCCTCCCCAACTCGCCCCCAGCCCACTACCACAAAGCCTGTCTTCTTTCTTTTTCTCAAACCTCTACACCAAGGAGCATGGAGGACAGCAGAGACAGGCACGAAAGAGACCAGCCCTGCCTCCGAGCTCTCTGTTAGCCTAGGGAGGCATCACCCAGTGTCTGGGTTGATGTTCTGGGGCCAGGCCACACTGGCTGCTCTTAGCATCACTGTCATAGTTGTCACCAAATACACACAAAGATTCTTTCCCAGGATCATGACTTCCACCCTTTCCCCCACTGGATGAATGCCACAGGTCTTAGCTGGTCACCATCTCAGGTTTAAGACAAAGTCACCAGGGACAGAGGGTGCTCAGGTGTTTAAATACCTGACCATGAGCTGGGGAGGAAAGGTGGCCCTCAGAAGAGCGTCCTCACCTGATACCCACGAGGACGACCTGGGAGGTGACCAGGTCATGACCAGGGCATGGCAGGAAACAGGCTTTCGTAGAAGAAACCCCGGACCACTGCCTGTCCCTTCCCTCATGCTGGGGCTCAGAGTGAGAAGACGTCATCAGTGAACCTGAAAGCGGGTCCCCGCCAGAGGCGGGCCTGCCGGCACCTTCACCCTGGACCTCTCGCCTCCAGAGCTGTTAGAAATCAATTCCCATTGTGTAGAATCTTCTCGCTCTTCTTAGCAAGACGCTTCCTATTGATGCTTACTGTCCCGTGGCACTGCCTCACAGGAGGAACTGAAACCAAGCAGGCAGCACGTGGGCAAGAGCTTGGTGATGGTGGGGGCTGTGTCCCTCCTGAGGACCAGGCGCACTGCTGCCAGTGACCCGGCAACCCCTGCATGATCTTCCTTCCCCATACATGGATCACAGATCCACATATAGAACGGATCTGTGCTCAAAATGGATTGCAGACCTATGCATAAAATTTAAAATATAAAGCTTCTAAAATGACAAGAAAATCTTTGTAACTCTGGAGCAGGCAAATATTTCTTAGCTCTAACACCAAAAATTTGATTCATAAAAGACAGAAATGATGCTTTAGCTCATTAAAACTAAGAAATTTGTTTTATTCAAATGATAGTTAAAGGGCCAGAGACTTAGCTCAATGATACAACCGCCTGCCTGGCAAGTGCAAGGTCCTGAGTTCAATTACCACTACCAAAAAAAAGAGGGTGCAGTTAAGAGAATGAGAGGGAGCTGCAGACTAAGAGGAAAGATTTGTAAAACATATGTCTAATAAAGGAGTGATATTTAACATACGTGAAGAACTTTCTTTTTTTTTTTAGGAACCGGGGATTGAACTCAAGCCCTTGCACTTGCCAGGAAAGTGCTTATTCTACTGAGCTTTCTCCCCAGTCCCTGAAGAACTTTCTTAATAAGGAAACCAACAAATGAACCAAAGTAAAATAAGATGAGCTTAGATAGGAACTTCACTAATGGACATAGATGGTAGAGAGGCACATGGACAGACCCTATGCGGAGAGGGGCAGCAGCGACACACAAGCTGATGCCAGGAGATGCCACTCTACATGTAGCAGGACAGCCAAAATCTACCATGCGACAGTATCACAGAGGTAGCGGGACAGGCGCTCCATGCATTGTGAGTGAGAGCACAGAGCCGTGGAGTCGCTTTGGAAGACAAAATTAAAAATACTCAAACCATAGGCAACCATGCTCTTTGGCACTTCCTCAAAGGAGCTTAAAATTTAAGCCGACCCAAATATCTGAATGCAGAGGTTGGCAGCAACCCTGTCCCTAAGTGCCGAAACTTGGAAGGGACCAGGATATCCTGCGATGAGCTCACGGGTCAATAAAATGCGGTACACTCAGGTAATGGAATAGGATTCAGCAGTTTCAAAGGTGAGCCACCAAGCCATTTGGAAATGAATGGAGAAATTTTAATTGCATATTACTAAGTGAAAGAAAGCATCGGAAAGGCGATCCATATCATTATATGATTTTCCAAACCCATGACGTATGCCTCACCAAGATGAAATCCTAGTCAATTACAGACTCTGAGTGGCAACAGTGAGTTACACGGGTGGTGACCAAGGTGCCACTCTGTAAGGGGGTGCAGGTAGCAGGGAAGGCTGTGCGCGTGGGAGGGTGAAGGTTTTGTGGTAGGAAACCTCTGGCTTATGCTCTGTTCAGCTGTAAACCTAAAACTGCCCTAAAAAGTAAAGTCTATTTTCGAATCCAGGAAGAAATCTGAAGAGATATTTCTTCCCTCAAAGCAGAAAGATGTGAAATTTACACAGAAAAGACACTCAGCAGCATTAGCTGCTAGGGACAGGTAAGTTAAAGCCACAGTGAAATACCAGTACACGCAGGTCTAGGTGGCTAAAATTAAGGGGCATTCCGAGTGCTGGCTGGCAAGGATCACAGGCACCTGGTCTCTGTGTTGGTGGTGGGAATAAAAATCGATCTCTGCAAAATGGTTTGACACGTTCTTACAAAAGGGGGCTGGGGAGATAGCTGTGTGGCACAAGTGCCTGCTTGACAAGTGCAAGATCATGAGTTCGAACCTCAGTCCTGTGGGAAAAAAAAAAATAGTTCCCAGTAAACAAAAGGAAACATACACTGACCTTCCAGCCCCACAGTCTAATGCCTAGGTATTTATCCAAATAAAATGTGAACCATGCACACATAAAATGGATAAGAGAAAGTATACAGCAGCTTTGCTGGTAATCACCCCAAAGTGGAAGCAGCCCAGTGTCTCTCAGCTGTGAGAAAGAAGCAAACAGTGGTACATCCATACACACTGGAGTACTATTCATCAGTGAAAAGGAAAGGGTAAGCTATTCGTGTATAACAACCAGGCGGTTAATGCCAAGTGCACTAAGCCAGGTGCGCAGTCCTACAGAATTCAATTTGTGCCACACTTTTGCAGAGACACAACTACGTGTGCAGCGGACACATAAGAGGTTGGCAGGGGCTGGCCTGAGGGGAGCCGGGCCGGCCCCAAAGGCCACGAGACCACCAGCGCGCGGTGAAACCCTCGCACAGCGAACCTGCCGCCGCGCTGCACAGCTGAACCCTTCTGTCAGCTCCCCCAGCACTGCACACTGCGAAGGACAAGAGCTGTTTGCGTAATTCCACCTCCGTGTCACAGCAGGGGAGGAAAGAAAGCCACGGGGTTGTTTAAAAATCTACAGAAAGGTGTAAAATCACTTCTGATGAGTCTCCTTCCAAAACAAAGGGGGTCCGACAAGTATGTGAACTCTGTGGCCTTTCGTTCCTAATACTAATTTACAGGGCAAGGAGCATCTGTGCAGAGAGTAAAATACACTGATGGGATGCGCAATTTAATGTTTCACGAGGGAGGGAGGGGCTACCACTCAACGGGCCCCTGCTCCGCGCACGTACAGCGGCGGAAGCAGCGCTGCCCGGCCCTGGCTATTCACAGAAGTGGGACCGAGCCAGGCACCTCAACCAACTTTCTCCTCCGTGTTTTCTAAGTTTTCCTCCCTGAACTTCTTTGTCAGAAAGCAGCACAAAGTTGATGTTTCTTCTCCTCCCTGCGCCTCCCCCCCTGCACCCCAAAACGTGCACACTTCAGTCAATCAAGCGGCCTACACAGCAGCAAACTCTGTGTTGACTGATTTTTTTCCTCCTAAACTGACAGAATCAAATGGTTATTTATTTATTTACCTACTAATAATTTATATCCTGTCTCCTTCCAAAAAGGATGTGAGTGCCTCCCTGGATGTCTTGGCATCGCCTCCAAAAGGCGTAAGCGTCTCGGGGAAGAAAATAACCTCTGGAGAAGTGGTCTTTGGTTTCCTTCCAGAACCCACAGTCACTCCGAGAAGCTTAATGAGCCCATTACTGCAGAGAATGAATAATGGAGACTCTGACCGACGACCGGTGGCTGGGTTTAAGTGGGCGCAAGACACAGAGCTCCCTCCGCACAGCTGTCGGTACTGGGGCACAGGGTGTGCTACTGGTTAATTGGGCCCCAAGACTTGACACGCTGGTGAGATGGGAACTTTCTTCCCTGAGAAAATCAATTAGGTGAAGAAGTTACAAGCACCCACCCCCTGGTGTGTACAGGCCGACTCTTCATAGGGAGACGTTTGCCAGTTGGAACAGAAGACCGTGAGACCCCCCGGACAAATGCAAGCTCAGGGAGGGCGAGTAGCTTGCCATCGATCACAGAACTGCAGAAGGCATGCTCTGATCTCTCATCCAGGCCTTCCTGAATCTGGACCCTGTGTGTTTTGCCCTCTATCACTTGCCTTTGGGACTCTGAGGCCAGCCTACCCGGCAGGTCCTGGTTAATGCCAGTAATGACCTAGTTTATTAGTATAGTGCTGACACCTTTCACTCCGTTTTGAACACTGCTTCAAAAAATAGCATAGTGGCTGATACGGATTTGGATGAGCTCAGCTGTAAGCAACAACAAGTTCCATTCAAAGAGGCAGGACTGAGGGTCCCCCAGCGACAGAGAGAGGTGCAGAGGCAGGCAAGGTCGCAGATGCTGGACGTGAGATCCGCCCAGCCCCGCTCCAGGTGCCTGCCTCTTCCCCGGGCAGCTGGGAGCCTCTGCACAGCAGCTGCAGGGATTTCTCCAAGGGGAAAGACAACCTCTCCCTGAGCCCAGCCGTCACTGCGGCCAGACTTGGCAGGATTGGGTGGCCGATGCTAGGTCGCATGCACATGACAAGTTACTCACTACAAGGGCCAAGACGTGACCACTGTACAGCAGGAGAGTAATCTCTTTCCCCTCCTAGACGTCCGGGAAAACCACCCTTGGGACTCAGCATAAGCCCTGACAGCACTATAGGAAGAGAATGTCTGAGTTCCCGGATTGCTTTATGAAAGGTCACCCATGTCACTAGGCCACTTTCTCATCGCTGGGACAAAATTCTCAGCACCTGCGAACTTGAAGAAGGAGTTTTATTGGTTTGCAGCTCCCAAAAAGAAATGGCACAGCAGAGGGCATGGCAGAGAAGCTGCTCCCCTCTCGGTGCTGAGGAAGCAAGACTGAAGGAAGAAGCAGGAAGGGGCGTAACCTTTTCCAGGCCACACCCCAGGGAGCCGACTCTTCCAGCCAGGCCCCGCCTCTTCCAGCCAGGCCACGCCTCTTGCAACCAAACCCCGCCTTTGGCAACCAGGCCCCGCCTCCTAAGCACAGGTCAGCTCTAAGCTCCATCATTCAATCACTTGCCCATGGCTCCACTGATGAACACACGATCCCCTCAGCCCCACGGGCTTCCGAGTTGTCTGTTACTGCAGCTAGCACGGATGACCCTACTGAATCTAGATTGTTTCCACAAATTATCTGGGGTGGAGCTGAAGTCACTGTAATGAGCCCCAAGTACGGAACAAAACACATGCTTCGCACATGGTAGAAAGGGGTGAAGGCCAAGGCGCCAAGAAAAAACAGCACGACCCTGGAGTTGGCGTGGTCACCTCTGTGCATATTGTCCCCCAAGGTGGTTCTTCAGTCACCAAGACAATATGCTACAAAACATATTTTCATAACTCTGATTGGGGAGCCAATTAAAATAACTCTTATTTATTGTGACTGCTTTGGCATTAAAAAAAAAGCACAGATCAAACCGACTCCCCAAGCCCACTTGAAGGCTCGCACTGCTGGCGCCTGTCTGTTTTTCAGCCTTAGGGTCACATCTGTATTTTTATTACTAACGTTGCTAACACACTGTTTATTCAGCCTGGAACAGCATCCACTTAGGAGCCAGGGCCTGCGTTAAGTGCTCCTAACCAGCCAAAGCTGCACACATGCTGGCTGGCACACCTGTGACTTTTCAAATCACCTCGTAGTATCTCACCAACCCAAGGCCGTGTTTTATGTCCTTTATCTTTCTTGTCCTACCCATAGTCCTGTTCTGCTCAATCCCATTTTAAAGAAGAGCATACTGAGGGGTCAGGAAAACAAAGTAGTCAATTACACCACCACCCCCAGTCACTGAGAAGCTGTATCTTCTGGCCTGAGGATGCTGCCCAGTAAAGCAACTATGTAAGCAAAGGAAAAAAGACTGAAGTAAAACATTCAAAGGCGGGCAGGGCGATGCACTCCTGTAATCCCAGCACTTAAGAGGCTGAGGCAGGAGGAGAGCCATGGGCTTCAGACCAGCGTGGCCTCCATAGTGACCTCAAGGTCAAAAGCGTTCAAGACCAAAGTAGAGGGCTGAGGATGCCACTCGGTGAGTCAGGGCTGCCTGGCAAGCATAAGGCCCTGAGTTCGAGTCCTAGTACAAAAAAACAAGAAAGACCAACTCGGCAAGGCCACTAGCAGCAACTGTGGCGTTCTAGTGCCTGTCCTTTGCTTTGCTCCCCTGAGCTGCCACACACACAGCCAGGTTGCTCTCATGAGAACTCACAAGGGCTTCTGCCCCACAAGGACAATGGACATCCTGGAAGCTACTTCGGGTATTGGGAGACTTCCCTTCATGAGCTCGGCCACCTTCAGGGTCACTGAAGGCAGCATCCACCACGACTTTGAAGTTCCCAATCAGCAGGACCTCTCTTCCACCAAGTCCCGGGGCTGTGTGCCCCTCATAGCATCTCAGGGGCAGGCAGCACCTCAGGCAGCTCACGCGGCCTTGACCAGGCCTGCCGCAGGCAGGGAAGCAAGTCAGGTGCTGGAGAGAGGCACAATGTGCAGTGAGGCCTGAACTTCAGAGAAACAACAAAATCGTGTTTTACTATGCACTTCAGGCTGGCCTTGAACTCATTTTACAGTCCAGGTTGGCCTTAAGTTCGCAGCAATCCTCCTGCCCCAGCCTCCTGAGCACTGGGATTACAGAAGTACACCTCCGTGCCTGGCTGAAATTCAAATTTAACTCAGTAGCATGTGTGTGTGTGTGTGTGTGTGTGTGTGTGTGTGTGTGTGTTTAGTGTGAAATCTGGCAACTGCGTCAGCAGTGCTTGGTCCTCCCCTTCCGCACTTCCAGATCTCCAGACCTCCAAGGCAGGGGCTGGGGGTGGGGGGTGAGGTAAGGCTGCCCCGCCCTGACAGCCACATGCTCCAGCTCTGAGGCTTGTGCAACAGGCCAGCCCAGCCTGTAGACAACGTTGGTGTAAGGTTAGAAAGGGGCAGGAGGCGGCCGCAGTGATGCACGCTGTAAGGTGAGTACATGGCAGGCTGAGGCAGAAGGATCACGATTAGTGCAAGACTAGCCTGGGCTACAGAGTTCAAGGCCAGCCTGAACTGCATAGCAAAACCCCTGTCTCAAAAAGACAACAAAAAAAAAGGCCAGTGAAATAGCTCATCAGACTAAGTGCCTGCTTAGACAAGCACAATGAATGGGGTTCAGTCCCTAGCACCATGTCCAGTGCCAGCTCCACCATGGGGCTCACTGAGCAGGTCACTGAGACTGGATGTGGTGGTGCACACCTGTAATCCCAGCACTGGGGAGGCTGAAACAGGAGGGTCACTACAAGTCCAAGCTGCACAGTGAGATCCTGTGCTAAATACTTAAGGGGGGGGATAATAAAATAAATTGAAAAGCACATCAGGAAGCAAGGGGGCCTCCCCGGACCCCAGAGCCCTGGACCTGCCCTCTGAGGTCATCCTCAGCACCTCTGCACAAGGGAGGTCCCTATGCCCCCTATCCCTGCACCCACAGGGCCTTGCCACCAACCACACGGATCATCAATTCCAGCCAGGTTCCAGTAGCCGGGCCTGCAGCCACCTCTGCCCATCTCTGGTTCTCCCTGAGAGTGGGCTTGAGTGGATCCTCACTGGGGGAGGCCCCGTGATGCCTGTGACGGCACCAGTGCACTAATGGTCCCACTGCCAACTCTTCCTCCACCCACCCTGGGCTCTTCGCGCACTGGAATGCTATGGTGTCTTGGTTCACAAACATAATTCATTCCACTATCCTGGCTGCAAACGAATTGTAGGCATACCTTGTGGAAAGAACTGACTCGTCTACCGAGGGACCACTCTCCTGGTTCCTCTTAGGGTGGGCTTAGGGTGGGTCTGTGAAAATAGGGGCTCCTATGTATTTAAAGAGTATGTGTCATGGTCATCTCTATATTTGATGGGGCTCCATGCAGCTGCCAGACCCCAACCCAGGCCTCAGGAGACTCTGGTGGAGGGCGTGAGCCCATCTCTATCTCCTAAACACTGTGACAATCCCAGACCCAGTGTGCTGCCCAAGATCTCTGGTTTTTCTCTTCAGAAAAAATTATTCAAAAAGTGACTTGATATACTCACTATTCCCAATAGCCAGGATGCAGGAAAAATGAAAATGTCCCCCCACACATGAGCGGATAGGGACAATGAAGTGTGTAATGCAGGTGGGTACTAGCAACCTTTAAAAAGAAGGAACCTCCACTGTGTGCAGCTACGCAAAGGAGCTTCAAAGCTATTGTGCTAAGAGAAGTCAGGACAATGCTGCGAAGCCACGTAGGTGACATATCAAAAATGATCAATCTTGGGACCAGGGAGATAACTCGATAGAATAAGCTCTTGCCTGGCAAGTGAAAGGTCCTGAGTTCAATCTCCAGTACCATAAAAAAATGAAAAAATAAAATGATCGCTCTCACAGACACCAAGAGTAGCATGACAGCAGCAGGGGGGTGGCAGCAGGGGATCTGGGTGCTGCTGGCCAGCGAGCACACTGCCAGGTCAGATGGGAGCATTCCAGGGACTCTCTGGACAGCCTCGCACTCACAGGACACTCATGCCTTGCCCGCCCTGAGCTCACTAAGATGGTAGACCCCATATCCAGTGATCTTGTTATAATAAAATAAAACTCTCCCAAAAAGAACCGCTCGGCACTGTGGGTAGAAAAGAAGACGGTCCAGTGACCCTGCCTAGGCCTGGAGACCCCAAAATGTTAGAGCCAGAGCCATCTCACCCACATCAGCCTCTAGCAGGGCGCGGCAGAAAAGCCGGCTCCAGGGTTATTATTGGGTTATTTTCACCCCTGCCCCCAATATCACACAGCTCTCCAGTATGGTTTCATTTCTTCAACACAAGTGGCTCCTCAGACCTCTCTCCGCACGCCACACGCCACCTGTATCTGAGAAGTATCTGTGGCTCACAGATAACCAAGCATCTTAATTAACAATGCAGAATCGCAGGGGAACTCATGAACTGAAACCACAACAGGCGGCAGATAAGCAGAACCCGCTGCTGCCGAGGGGCCGGGAGGGGGCCTTTTGCCCTTTCCTGAGTCCCAAATTCCTGCCAGCACCCTACAATGTCTTAGGAATTCTGGAATAATGGAACATGACACAGCATAACCCAACGTGAGGCGTCAGCGCGGCACAAGCAAATGCAGAAGGATCCGTTGTCACCAGGCATGTCAGAGAGCACGCAGAAAGGCCCCCGCCTGGCCCCAGTGCTAGGATGCAGGTTGGGGAGCCGGATGCAGGAGACCGGGCCAGCCGAGAGGGAGAGGTGCTCGGCCCATGCGCCTCACCCCCCGCCCCAGGTGCTCCCCTCGGCAGCGGTGCCCCGGTTTGTTGATGGAGTTTGTGAGGTGAAGAGCTGGACAATTATGCTCTGACACGAGGTCATTTTCCTGCCCATGGCCATACCTGGACAAGGAGCCATCTGTCTGCAGCTGTCACCACCCAAGAACTGCTATCGTGTGTGCCATCTGAGCCCATGTTATAGCTTGTTGCACTTTCCCAAGAAAATGGTTTATTTGACATTGCAGGAGCTCCCCTGAAAACCACTGCTTTTATTAGGAAAGGAGAATGTGTCTGGACCGTTTACCAGTGGCAGAAAATCACATTAGCACTTGCCACTCACTGCTCCTCCATGCACTTTTCTTACAAATACTAGCTGCATGCAGGGTCGGGCCCATCTCACGGATAGGAAAGTTGAGGTCTAGAGACAGACGTACGTCTGAAACCCGGCACAGGCCTGAGCACCGGAGCCTGGGGCTCTGTCCTCAGCTCCTATCCACCCTCTCTAGTCTAGCAGGCTACCTGCAGCCCTGAGAGCAGCAGAAATTCTGAACTACAGCCTGACCACTCTAACCCCATCTCTATACCCGGAATGCTCCAAAGCCTGGAACTCCTTCAATTCAGTTGTGACCCAGGAAGTCCGATGGTCCTACAACACACATAAACTTTGTCACATGTGCAAAATCCCTAAAAATGCTGGATAAAGTTACCTTCCGGCGGGGTGTGTAAGGCGGACATGAAACATTTGTGGATTTCTTGTTCACACCTGGGCTATCTCCAGGAGATCCCGCCGTGCTTCTGCAAACATTCCTAAATCTAAAATTATCTGAAATCCGAGACACTTCTAATCCAAGACATGAGGGGTCGCTGACCTGCAATGCCATGCTTTTCTTGCTTTGTTTCAGGACGTTGCTGCCACGTGTCAGGAAGCACTGTGCAGACGGAAGTAAGCGGGTGCTCTCGGAACAGAGCTGCCACAGGAGGGAACTGCTCGCCGCACCGTGCTGGGCCCCAGAGGCAATTTACAACCCCGACACTCTGCGCCCTGGTCCCTGGGTACAGATGCCATGGATCTGTCTGTCATCTGGATGTCCCCAGAAGCCGTCGGTCACCATCAAGGGTCCCAGAATGCTGAGTTTTACTTTTGTAGAAAAGCAATCTGGAAATGTTGGCAATGACGAAAGTGTTTGGAAATCAATACACGCCCATTAATTGTCAAAGGAGGTTTTCTGAGACTTGGGGGTGCCTGCTTCCCCCCAGCTTGACTTTAACAGTGTGTCACTTTGTCCAGAAAGCAGGCGCCCTGTGCAGGCCCTGTCACAGAGCAGAGCAGAGAGTC
>PVKN010002199.1:0-44303 GCA_004027915.1 Capromys pilorides | reverse complement strand
GGGAGGCTGAGGCAGGAGGATCAGTATGAGTTCAAGACCAGCCTGGGCTACAAAAGTGAGCTCAAAGCTAGCTTGAACTGCACAGTGAGACCCTGTCTCAAAAAGAAGAAAAAAAAAAAAGGGGGGTGTGGGGGGAATGTGTGTACAGGGCAATAGCTCAGTAGAATAAATGCTTGCCTGGCAAGCGCAACAGCCTGAGTTAAATCTCCCAGTTCCAAAAAAAAAAAAGAAAAAAAGAAAAGAAATTCGTTACAGTTGGTGGGGTTGCCGTAGTCATACTATCTCTGCAATATAGAATTCTTTGCAATTGGTTTGTGGCAGGAAATCTGCTAGACAAATCCTAGAACACTGTAAATGGATCTGGAGGTCAGTGCCCAGACTGAAACGTTGTAACAAATGTAGACAGTAAATGCCAGGCCTAGGAGCTTTCAGTTGGGAACAAAGATTACACAGGCAGTTGACCTAGAGGCCACGTGTGCTACACTCTGGCAGAAAACTTGTCCACGTTTTGCTCACGTGAAGACTGAGATTAAAGATGATGGACAAGTAGCAAATGGACAATGTAGCAAAGGAAATTTCAAGACGGTCTAACTTTCTTTTTTTTTTTTTTTTAAGACGGTCTAACTTTCAAACTGTGGCATGGGAACTGCTGGCTGGCTTAAGTAAAACCTACAGCAAGTACCAGGAGCAAACAGCAAAGCTGGAAGATCTGAAAAGTTTTCAGTTTTCAAGAAAGGCATTTCCAAAAGAGTACAAAGGATAGTATGGCTGTTGAAGATATCAGCATTAAAAAGAAGCCGAGCACTTTGTACAAGGATAAGATGCCTTGAGGGCATCTCAAAAATCAGCAAGACCCCACCCATCATCAAGGGCTGAAGGCTGTAAATGTGGGAAGGTTACACTGAAAGACCATGGGCTCCCAGTCTCAGAGGAGTCAGCCATCTAGGGAAATGTTACCTGTTGTTTCTTGGTGCTCAACTGGAGACCTGGCCCAAGGCGGCCAGCTTACTGCTTGAGTGGGCAGCAGACCGTGGCATCATCCATGTGAGGCTAGTTTTTCAGTTATGTAAAGTGCAAGAATTGTAGTGGCTTCCACCCAGACTTCAAAGGAGAGCCCAACAGTATACCAGGAACATGGACGATGTGGCAAGGACAGCAAGGGCAGAGGGAACTGGCCTAAACCCTCTGGAGCTCACATCTCACCCAAACCTGTGGGCTCTACACATAGTGACAGGACTTCAAGTTTGCCCTGACGATTTTTTTTTTTTGTCTTTTTGAGACAGGGTCTCACTATGCAGCTCAGGCTGGCCTTGAGCTCACTTTTATAGTCCAGGTTGGTCTCAAATTCACACGGATCCTCCCTCAGCCTCCCAGGTCCCTAACGATTCTGGGCCTTGCTTTGTACCTATTTTTAATCCCTTACTTCTCCTTTTGGGATGAAGTGTTCATACTGGGCCACTGCATGTTGGAAGGTTTAACCTTCTGATATTATGGGGCTCAAGGCTAAGAATCTGCTGTGACACTCAGAGGGGATTTTATTTTATTTTCAGAGGGGATTTTAGATGCGGATTCTTGAGTAATACTGCAAGTGTGAAGGCTCTGGCAAATCTTAGAGATGGATTAATGTATTTTGTGAACTGAGATGAACATGAGTTTTTAGAGGCCCAGAGGTGTAATGTTTTGATTTACATTTAACATGTATCCCCAAAGTATCACATTCAAGGTTTGGCCTAGTCAGAAACGCAAATCTCTTGGGAGAGTGTCTTGCAAGGGTATGCCCTTGTCCCTGGCTGCTCCTGTCTCTTGCCTGCTAGCTGCTGTAACATGAACAGCTTTCCTGTGCCATGCACCTGTGTGATGCATTTTCTAACTAGGAGCTCACTGAACATGGATCAACCCCACCAAAACTGTAAGCTAAAATAAACCTTTCCACCTTTAGACTGCAGGTATCATTGCTTCTCGGCCTTTCAGCTAAGATCAAGTGAAACTACAGTTATCAAATATTCTGTACCAGTAATAAGACAGAGCAAAACTTAATATCTTTTTTTTTCTTTTGAGACAGGGCTTTGCTACGCAGTTCAGGCTGGCCTTGCGCTCACTCTGTAGCACAGGCCAGTCTCAACACTTGTCGTTATCCTTCTGCCTCAGTCTCCCAAGTGCTGGGATTTCAGGTGTACCACCATGCCTGGCATAAACTTACCATCTCATACAGCTGTCAGTTTCCTACTGTATAGCATAGCACTGCCTTCTTGGATGTATGGCACAAATCCTTTTTGATTAACTGTGAAAACTATGCCTCTTTTGGTTCCTTGTGAAATTATCAAGAGCTTCAATTTTCCTGCTTTCTCAGAAGTAAAATTCAAAATGAAGTGTAAGCAAGAACAGTGGTTTTCATTTATATACAAATTCCTCAACCTACTGTCCAGCTGACTACTGACGTTGAGGCGTCATCACTTGGGGGACTGCTCACCTTTTATTTTACCTAAAAGAATCCAATTTCCTTTTGGGGAATGTGCTCTCCACCACTGTTAGTGCAGTCATGTTGTGAGGCCAAGTACAGTACTGACTATGAACAATGCAAATGCCAATCCTTTTATTTTCAGTGGGGAACTGAACGCAGGACTTCACACATGTTGAGTAAGCACTCCAATACTGATCTACACCCTTGACCAACCCCCTTCTCTTCTTGTACTTCCTGGGTTCCAACCCAAGACCTCTGCACTGGGCTACATACCTATATTTTTTAGTTTTCTAAAATTTTGATAGACTTCCTATACTGTCCAGACTAGGTTTTCTTCCCCTTTACTGGGGTTACAAGTGTGCATGATGATAAGTAGCTACCTTCAGCCCTAATTTAAAAAAAATTTAGACATGGTTTCACTAAATTGCCCAGCCTGTCCTCAAATTCAAAATCATTTTACCTGTGCCTCCCTAACAGCTGGGATTATAGGATAGTATCACTTTGCCTGGGCAAATCTTTTATTTTTTTATGTATTTGGTTGTTGCAGGGTCTCAGTAGGCAGTTGGACTCATGGTGAGTCATGCTTTCAGCCTCCCCAGAGCTGGAATTATAGGCATGCACCATTATGCTCATATGACTGGACTCTGGCTGGCTCAGCACGTCCTGGTGGTGGGGCTGGTGTGGCATGTGGTACCAGGGGATCAAATCAAGGTCCCTTTGCTTGGTCTACACTTGCCTAGGCAGGCCCTTTAGTCTGCAGAGCTATCTCAAAGGCCCATTCTTTTTATAAATCCTTCTCTTATTCTTGTATATAACCTGTTTTTTTCATGGTTCTAGAGGTCTGATTCTCAAAGAAATGATTCAAGAACAGCAAGAACATCAAGCATGGTAGTGCATGCCTATAATCTCAGCACTTGGGAGGGTGAGGCAGGAGGACTGCTGCAAGTTCAAGACCAGTTTGAGCTATGTAGTAAGTTTAAGGCTATCCTGAATTACATACAAGACCCTGTCTCAAAAAACCAAAATGGAAAGACTGACTGATTAGAGGCCACTATAACAGTACCAACAGGGTGAGCAGGCATTTCCTAGTGTAACGCTGTAGGAAATGCTATCTGTATTTACCTCCTTCAAAGTTGAGTACTTCAGCTTCTTTCTCCTACTTTCCAATAAAAGCACTTGTACACAAGCTAATCAAGAACCCCTAACCAAATCTGGTACCCCTAATATTAATATCCATGTAAATGGACCATAGAGAAAGATCTCAGAAATTTGTTTTCTCTGTGTTATTTCATTGAGTAAAGCTGTACATAAGGTAATTCTCCAAAAGGATAAATTAGGACATTTTCCTCACTAGGCCCAAGAGAATGCTACTTATTTCCAGGAAACATCTCTTAGTATCACTAGGAGTAGCACAGAACAGAACATTGTGAATAAGGTATGTAAAGAATAGGGGGCTGGGGCTGGGGAGATAGCTCCATGGCACAAGTGCCTGCTTGGCAAGTGCAAGGTCGTGAGCTTGAACCCTGGTCCTGCCAAGGAAAAAAAAAGGGGGGGGGGGAGGGGGAGTTGGGCATGGTGGCACATGCGTGTAGACATTTGAAAGCCTAAGGTAGGATTGCTTAAGTCCAGGAATTCAGGGACAATGTGAACAACATTTAAGGACCTATCTTATTTAAATCTTTATTTTTTAATAGGTTTTTTTTTCTCTCTCTCTTTTTAAAATTTACTTATTTTTTTTTAACTTTCTTTATGTTATGGCTGGCTGAGCCTGCCCTGGGGCTGGGGCTGGCATGTGGTGCTGGGGATCAAACAGCGGTCCCTGTGGTTGTCTAAGCTTGCCTAAGCAGGCACTTTAGACCGCTGAGCTATCTCACCGGCCCTATCTTATTTAAATCTTGTTTAAAATAAGGAGAATCAGAAAAGCCATTTTTTTAAAACAATGCTATAATTCTTATAAATTATCATAAAAAATAAGTACAGAAAAACAAAAAATTAAATAAACCTTACCTGAAAGTTTAAACTATAGAATAATTTTGAGATCAGAATCAAGGAAGAAAACAGAATCCTCAGGGCAGAAGCATCATTTGCATGGGTACTGCACAGTTCGATGGTAGCCTTGGAAAAGAATTAAGGAAGATTTTTAGTATGTCCTAAGCAGAGCATAGTAATCTTAATGAAAAAGTCTTGCACTAGCGGAGGCTACTCATACTTCTCCAAAATGTTGCTTCTAAAGAGCATACAGTAATTTAGCAGTTTGAAAAATAAGTTAAAGCATATATTTTTAATTTATTCATAAGAGCACTACTGAAAAATCCAATGTATTAAAAAAATTTTTCAAAGTTATTTACTTGATATAGGTTCTCACTACGCTGCTCAGACTTGTAGCGATCCTCCTGTCTCAGCCTCTCCAGCACTGGGATTATAGGTGTGCGCTACGCCTGGTTTCAGGGGCCAGCACAACAAGTGGTACCAGGGATTGAACCCGGCCGGGTCCCTGTGCTTGCCAGGCAGGTGTTTAGACTGCTGAGCTATCTGCCCAGCCCTCCAAGGTATTTTGAACTAGATCTGTCCAACTACTTATACACACCTATACTACACAAAACTGTTTCTCTATATGCTCATACCAAATAATTCCTCTGCCATGTGACATGTATGCTGTTTCTGTTCACTATTCTAAAAAAACAAGCTTATCTATCAAAACTGCACAAACCTGTAATTTTTGCAATCTGAAATTCTAGAAATGTATTATATCAAAACAGTATAGTATACTATGTGAGTTTAAGTTTCAGAAGTTTTTTTTTTTTTTTTTTTGAGACAGGGTCTTACTCTACAATTCAGGCTGGCCTCACAATGTAGCCCCAGGCTGGTCTCAAACTCACAACAATTTTCATGCCTAAGCCTCTCTAGAGCTGGGACTATACCACTATGCCCAGCATGGTTTTGGAAACCAGAAACACTCTATGTAATCCAGATTCTGTTCCTTATAAGCTGTTATTCATATGGAATACTACATCAAATAAACAAATTTTTGCTAAGTCCCAATTTCCTAATTATGAGAATGCCTGTCTTATAACAGAGAGGATTATATGAGAATTATATGAGAATTACATGAGAAAATATACACCATAGGTGCTAGTGCTGGGCTGGGGAGATAGCTCAGCAGTCTAAGCACCTGCCTAGTAAGCACAAGGACTGGGGTTTGATCCCCAGTACTATGTGCTGTGCTGGCCCTGGAACCCCAAATGTGCTATGCTGGCTACCAGAAACAGGCATGGTGGTGTATGTCTATAATCCCAACACTGAGGAGGCTGAGACAGGAGCATCACTGTGAGTCTAAACAGTGTAGTGAGATCCTGTACCAAATAAATGAATAAATAAGATTTTTAAAAAAGTGTTAGTACTTTGTGCACACCTATGTAAAATAAATGTTACTTTTCATACTAGTAAGAGTTTGAACACGTAAATAAAGGTTTTCATCAATGACAAAATTAGAGTATTTAAAGTACTCTGGTTAAGACAATTATCATTAAAAAAAGTGCAAAGTGATCTCTAATTAAAAAAAAAAATGTAAGCTGGATATGGTAGGGCCTGCCAATAGTCTTAGCATTCTGACAGAGGCAGAAAGATGGCACCTGCAAGTCCAGCTTGGGCAACTTTTAGCAATACATTGAAATTAAAAAAAATAAAAGGGATAGGGATGTAGTTCAGTACAAAAACCCTTGGTTTTATCAACCAGTGGTACTACAAACAAATGCATACATACAATCAATGATATATGAAAAGCTTTGTACCCACTCTTTATAGCTAAATATCATGGGATTGAACTCAGGGACACTCTTATGAGTGAATTACACATCCAGCTCCTTTTATTATAAGAGACGCAACTAAAAATACTAATTAATTTTAAAATATCACCCAGATCTTATTGCCTACCTTAAATAGATTCGTCAAAGGCAAAGCAAAGGCATCTAGAACAAGTTTAATTTCAGTCCATAACTCATTTGACTTAAATTCATGACGATATCTAGAAAATTCATGTAAAATAGGCAAGTTCAGAAGTTTTAATGCTACGGCCTCAACTTAACATCTATAAACACTAACTTATAGATGCTAACTTAACATCTATAAACACATTATCTCTGATCAATGGATTTCTGAAATTCAGAGAGAATTCTTGGTTTTCTTTACAAATGAATCAAGACTTAATAATAACAGGGCAATGAGACAAAAAAAAACCCCACCCTACTTAAAAAATAAACATAAAGAGTTCT
The DNA here is from genome assembly GCA_004027915.1 of Capromys pilorides. Classification (NCBI taxonomy): domain Eukaryota; kingdom Metazoa; phylum Chordata; class Mammalia; order Rodentia; family Capromyidae; genus Capromys; species Capromys pilorides. Next base: position 37,571 of record PVKN010002199.1, on the reverse strand, counting down.
TACAACTTTTATATAGACTGAGACTGCTGTTAATCCGTATTGATCACATTCAAAGTAATAGCAATGGTCAACTGACATAAGCAAATACAATAGAAGAATACATTAAAGGAATGCATCTATATATCAGTACCTTTTAAATAATGAATGTGCTGTACGAAGGACTCCATTAATAACATGGAAATCCCCACTCTGAAAGCGATTCACCATTTCTGTCAATAAATCAGGCCATTTCTGAGGGAAATCTTCTCTGCCAATAATGCTAATAGCATCACTCAACTAGAGAAGGAAAAACGTAATTAGCTAACAGACTTCAAAGGAACCTACCTAGAAAGCAGGGATACGTTACCTGCTTCTGAATTTGCTCTGGGCTACTAAGCATCAAATGCACTATATTGGCTTTAATGGCTACTCGATCAGCTTCACAAATTTTGTTTGGTTCATCTTCAACCTAAAAGCAAAGTAACAGTAACATCAAATTCATACTCTTACTCACGTGGGTATGCACAAAAACAGTATTTTTCACTTTTCCAATGTTCTAACAACAAACCAGAAAATGGGCATTCTAATTTCTCTCTAAATGAATGGGTTGCTGATTTGATTAATAATCTGATGGAAGAACCTGTTCCCCAAAATAATGTACATTCCTTCTCATGTGTACATAATCTACATAGATATGAATAAGAATTTTTAACTTCCAGGTGCCAATGAAAATTTTAGTTTTGGACTGAGTGTGTGGCTCAGTGGCACAATGCTTGCCTAGGGTCCAGTCACTAGCCTCGCACACACACAAAAAAGAATTCAGTTCTATATGTAAGCTAATTGGAACATGGTTAAAAATCACAGACATGTTACTTAATGCATAATCATCTTTTAATGATTTTTTTAAAAAAAATTAATTCATTTGATACAGGGTCTCATTACGCAGTTCAGACTCATAGGGATCCTCTTTTCAGCCTCCCAAGCACTGGGATTACAGGTGTGTATCACCAAGCCTGGTTTTGGGGCTGGCACGGCATGCAGTACTAGAGATTGAACTTGGGACCTTGTGCTTGCCAGGCAGACACTTAAGACCACTGAGCTATGTACCCAGTCCCCATAATCTTTAAAAGCTTCATTTTAATGTCACCTAAAAGCAAAGAGTATTTCTATGAACATTTTTTTATCTCTATTACTCAGAATATTATCACCCAAAGAGGTTCTAGAAGTCTCTCTAGTTTTATAAATCAAGATAGAAGGTTAATAGAAGAAATGGGATTTTAAGGACTCTAAGAGGGAAGTAGAGGGGTGGACTTTTAACATTTCTAACATTTACCAAATTGCTTCTTCATCACATGTGGTGAAGCTTTAAAAAACAGTATTTATTGCTTTGTAAACTTATGGAATCATGAAAAATTTTTCGGGAACAGAGTCTCACTATGTAGTTTCCAGTGGCCTTAAATTCACTATGTCATTCAGGCCAGCCTCAAACTCATGGTGATCCACCTGCCTCAGCTTCCCAAGTACTGGGATTATAGGCCATGCACCATCACACCCAGTTAGAAGATTTGGGGGGGGGGGGGGGAATCAGGGATTGAACTCAGGCCCTTGCACTTGCCAGGCAAGCACTTATTCTACTGAGCTACCTTCCCAGTCCCAAGATCTTAAAATACATATTCAAGCAAGTTTCAAATTGATGTTTCAAGAAAAGTTGATGAATGTTGTCAATCTAAATATTTTCTGCAGCATTATCATTATAAAATAATTCTCAGGGTTTTTGGTGATACTGGGACTTGAACTCATAACCTCACATTTTGTAAGGCAAGCACTATGCCGCTGAGCTACGTCCCCAGCCCCTCTCAGATTTCTTTTATCATAAACCAAGATTTCTCAGCTGGGCATAGTGGTACATGCCTGTAATGCCAGCATTTTGGAGGCTAAGGCAGGGGATCACGGTAAGCTCAAGGTCAGTATGAACTACACAGTGAGACACACTGTCAAAGGAAAATACTAAACAAGATCCCTCAACCTCAGCATTATTGATATACTGGAGCAAATAACTCTTGGTTGCAAAAGCTATCTTGGACACTGCAGAATGCACCAGTGCCAGTTCCCCTCCTACCTCCTACAAGGTTTTACACGTTCCCTTGCTGGGGCAAAAACTGGCCTGACTGAGAATCACTTCCCTAAAAAAGGGAAAATACCTACTTCTTAATTTGTAATTTATACCAGTTATTAAACTTATAGCACCAAAGGATTCATCATACAATTAGAAGAGTATTTCCATACTCTCTATATTTTTTTTTAATTCTCCTCTCCTCCCCTCTCCTCTCTCCTTCCCCTCCTCTCCTCTCTCCTCTCCTCTCCACTCCCCTCCCCCTCCCCCTCCCTCCCTCCCTCCCTTCCTTTTTGTACTTTAAGGAAGGGTCTACAGAGTATTCAGGGTCTCACTACTAGATTGGACTCACAGTCTCCCAAGATCTAGGATTAGTCTCAAATGCAGACTCAGTGTGCCTTGGGGGGTAGGGGGTAGGTGGGGGAGACACAGCACAGCAATGGAACTACCGGCCTCTGCGCCTGCTTGCAGGTGCTTTAATCTGCTCAGCTACTTGGCCGGCCCGTCATACCTGTTTTTGAGGCCTGCACGGCTCCCTGGGATTTGAACCAGAGTCCTTGTGCTTGCCCAACAGGTGCTTAGACGGCTGAGCTATTTCCCCAGCCAACAACAAAAATTACTTCAATTATTCATTCACATTGTCTTCTCAAAAGTACCTCTTTGGGGCCAGGGAGATAGGTCAGGGTCTAAGCACCTGCCTGGCAAGCACAAGGACCCAGGTTTGACCCTCAGTACCACATGCCGTGCTGGCCCTGCCCCAAGCTGAAACCACGTGTGGTGATTGATGCATGCCTGTAATCCGCACTCTGGGGAAGCTGAGACAGGAGGATTGTTACAAATCCAAGCTGCGCAGTGAAATCTTGTACCAAGTAAATAAATGATTAAAAAAAAAAAAAAAAAAAAAGAGTTCCTATTTAAAAAAAACTCAAAAATTCCTCTTTCAATGACTTAAATTTTAACTGTAATGGAGAGTAAAACTCAGTCCACACTCTCTAGTAACCAGTCCTGAGAACTTGCATGAATTCAAGTGAAATAAAGGCTTTGAAAAACACCCTGTTTACCTTTCATCTATACTTTCATCTTCTGAGAACACTATTTATATAAATTTTAATGAACGTACAGGGTACAATGTATTTGCTAAATACTTACAATCCTCCAGTTTCTTTTAATATAGTTCTTGAATGTTACTGAAGCACATACTTTGATGACATTATCCTGGGACTTCTCTAGTAATGTTAAAAGCAACAGTGGATAATTCTGATTTCCTTCTACAGATTCAAGGAATTTTTCAGCTGTAAAATAATTTTCATGTTGTTAGAAGACTTATGATAAGCAAAATTTTTGCTTTTTGTTTATATGAACCACACATTTTAGTTTGTTTATTTATTTATTTAATTTGTGGGGCCAGGGGTCAAACTCACAACATTGCACTTGCCAGGCAGGCACTTGTGCCACAGAGCTATCTTCCCAGCTCCCCACATATTTTAACTGTAGCTTCTTCAAATAATTGTTCTGTTTTTTTGTCTTTGTGAGACACTGTCTCGCTAGGCAGTTCAGGGTGGCTCTGAGCTCACTTTGTAGCCAAGGCTGGTCTCAAACCTGAAATCATCTTCATGCCTCAGCCTACTTAGCACTGGGATTATAGGCATGAGCCACCATGCCTGACTTGCAAATAATTTTTAATACATGATGTTGGCAAAGGCTTTCCTGGAAATTCTAAGAGGATTACAGCAACTAATTACTTTCCCTTATCCAGGAACACATTCATTTTTTATGCACTAATAAGAAAAAGTTGCTATTATTTAAAGATGAGGCTCCAGCCTCACTATGTCGACTCACTGTGTAGCCTAGGCTGGCCTTAAGCCCAGTGTTCCTCCCGCCTCAGCCTTCTTCCTGAGTGCTGGGATTATAGGTGTGCATCACCACACCTGGGAAAATATACTTTTTTCAAGCAAAGCTGAAAATCTAATCTTGTTCAACATGCTTGGATTCCTAACATTACCTGGTTCCAAATATTTGTCCCTGTGACATGCTGTTAGCTTTGTTCATTTTACCAGTCACCTTCATTTATCTTCACATTTGAGCTTGAAATTCTAAGCTTACACTAAAAGTTTCTAATAGAAACTGATCAAACTCAGGAGAGCAAAAAGATAGAGACCAGTATCAGATTATTTGGTTTCATTCATTTAGTCATTTTTTAGGCAATTACTTTCATCTTTCTGCCTTTAAATGTTTAATTCTAAAGTGGAGAGGTTTTGGTTTTTTTGTGGCATAGCAAGTTTTAAATGAAGTTTTTCAGAAAGGTCAAGGGAGAAACATTCTAAACAGAAAGGTGATTGCCCCCCACCCCTTCAGAATAATTTCTAAACCTCGGCTGTATTTTTCATGGCAGAAGATATCAAATAAAAGTTCTTGTTAAAAAACAAAGAGCACATATTCTAACAGTTCTAAGCAGCCAACCATAAGCTATGCCTGAGAATCCAAGTGTAAATCTTTTTTTTCTTCTTCTGAATTTATCACCAGGCAGAATGCAGATATTTCTCTCACCAGTGCTTAAAGAATGACTCAAAGAATCATCTACTCTCTTTACCTGGACGTCGGATGGCAGGATCAGGATCAAGGGTCTTTTTCAAATATTCTGTTAATGTTTGCAAATTTGCATCACTGAGCTCCATTGCTATAGACTCCTAAGAAAAAGAAAGAAACTTAGGTAACTAGTCACTTGGATTTAAATAAATAAAAATATACTTACATTATGGATTTTCCTCTTCCTGAAAGTCATGTATTTATTATGTTTTCAATATGGGCTATAAGCCTAATTCTTCGCTGAGATAATGGCCCAGAATATAAGCACATTCCAGCCCTTGGAGTGTAAGACTAACTTTGTCATCCAGGTACACAAACATGGGTATCAGACACACATTAATTCTTTAGAATATTTCTGATTATTAATTGTGATTGTATGAGTTTTATTGTGTTAATCAATGAGTACATAAAAGGAAAAAAATCACAAAATAAAGTATTGTTTTTAATATTTACTGAGCATATAAAAAACATCAACTGGTTTTTGGTGTACAGTCTAAAAAAAAACACCAGGAATAAATTCCCATGTGAAAATACCAACAGCCCTCTACAAAAAACCCTTTACTTCAATCATCACACCTAAGGCAGTCTGCATACATCACAGCAGCATGCTGCAGACACACGCATCACTTACACTGACAGCACGTCTTTTGCTTTCCTGTTCTTTTTGTAGGACATACTTGACATCTCAGTGATTTTGCTGTTTTCTTTTTCTTTTTTTTTGGCGGGACCAGGGTTCAAACTCATGACCTTGGCACAAGGCAGGCACTTGTGCCATGGAACTATCTCCCCAGCCCAATCTTGCTGTTTTCTCAGGAGGTTCTTATTATATTATACAGTGTGTAGTTAACAGGAACACAAAATATCAGTAACAATTATTAAATCTTAATATGTATTGTGTGAGCTCACTGGTCTAAAGTGCCTGCTTAGGCAACCTGTGGTTTGATCCCCAGCACCACATGCTGCGCCAGCCCCACCCCTAGGGCAGGCTGAGCTGGCCATAACATAAATAAATTAAAAAAGACATCAACATTTTCACATCAGCTGTGTACTTCCTTCCGAAACGTAAAAGATAACATCAGAAATAAATTCCTATGTGAGCTACAATGAAAATGCCAACATAAAAGTAAGTTTTGCTTGTTTTGCTAGTGTAAGAACCTGAAAGAGAAAATAAAATCTGAAAGGTACAACAGATACTGTGAAACGGAAAAAATCTGTTCAAAGGGAAGGAAAAACTGGGATGAGGAAAAGGCCTGCAGGGAGGGGGATGAGATATATTTCTGTATGTGAGACGGCTTGGATAACTGTACTGCTAATTTCTGCTGGTCTACAGAGGAGCAGCTGATGCCTAATTTTTTTTCCTGTCCTTTTTAGTTCTTCATAACTTTTTTAAAACCAATTTTGCACGCTTATACCTGGTACTCTAAACTACTAATCTGAAGGCAACATTATGTAATACGGCAACCGTTGCCAAATTTCTACTGTTTTGGTCAAGTTCTGCCTGCCCCCCCACCCTCTCTCTTTCTTTCTAATTTATTTATGTTACGGCTGGCTCAGCCTGCCCTGGGGGTGGGGCTGGCACAACCACGGTTCCTGCGGTTGTCTGACCTTGCCTAAGCAGGCACTTTAGATTGTTGAGCTATCTCGCCAGCCCCGTATAATTTCTAATGTTCTGTTTTTGTTTACTATTTTGTACTTTTTAGATAATAATAAACATACAAGACAAAAACAACAACAAAAATAAGCTTTGCTTCAACTGTCACACCCAAAGCGGTCTTCAAACATGACCACTTCATGTTCCACTCACATGCCTCACTTACACTGACAGCAGCATGTGTGCTTAGCTCTCCTTTCCTATATGGCAGTCTTGTCACCACTATTCCCTTCCTTCCTGTCTTGTCAGGAGCTTCCTACTAATTTGTACAACATGTACTTAGCAGAGAAATAAGTTATCAATAAAACACAGTATCAAATGTGCAATGACTGCTTAGAATAGACATCAATATTTTCTTTTTTTTAAAGACTGTGTGGTAATGTAGCTCAGACTGGCCTTAAATTCACTATGTAGTCTAGGCTGGCCTCAAACTCATGGTGATCCTTCTGCCTCAGTCTCAAGAGTACTGGGATTACAGCGTGCACCACCGTGTCTGGCAACATCAACATTTTCACACCAGCAGTTTACGTCCCTGTATTTTCTTATATGGCAGATTTGACATCTTACTTTCTTTTCCCACTGTTATAGATCTCTGTAATGTTGTACCTGCCTGTTCACCTGTCCACTCACCACTGTACTGTACAATTTTTTTTGCATAGTTCCCTGGGCAGAAACATTTTTTTTTTTCTGTTATAAATGATGTCTTATGAACTTTAGTCCCAATCTTTTAAGAAAATTTCTCCATGATACTTTATTCTTAGTATTTTTTTGTACACCATCAAACTACTTAAGTCATATATGTTTAGGATTGAGTAAAACACAACCATTGGCTAATGTTTTCTGTTTTAAGTGACATTACAGCCGCTGCATAACTTATCAACAACATCTACTCCATATTTTGTTTTGTTGTTCAAGTTTCCATCTCAGACTCCCATTTTGTTAAGGTTTCTTTATCAATATTTCCATCATGGGGCCCGGGGAGATAGCTCAGGGGCATAAGTGCCTGCCTGGCAAGTACTAGGTCCTTAGTTCAATCCCTGGTTCTGGGGAAAAAAAAAAAAAAAAAAAAAAAAAAAAATCCCATCACAGTGAAATGTTGACACCAGGAGAGCCAATTTGCTTTCCTTTGCCATATAGGATACAAGCCCAGTTTTTTTTTTTTTTTTTTTTTGAGACAGGATCTCCTTATGCAGTTCAGGTTGGCCTTAAGCTCACTGTTGTAGCCCAGGTTGGTCTCAAACTCGCACCAATCCTCCTGCCTCTGCTTCCTAGTGCTGGGATTATAGGCATGTGCCACTACGCCTGGCTACACCCAATGTTTTGTCTTTCTGAAATTCTAAGGTTGTACTATACAATTGTTTCGAATTTGCAATATTCCATTTTGAATTTCTGCTTTGTTCCTGGGCTGGTCAACTTGTGATGCTTGCAAATTTAACTCAACTGGAAACTGGTAGCCAATTGTCAAATGTCACATTCAAATTACTTTGGGAGATGCAAGCAACAAGTCTGTTGACATCTGCCTGGGAGAGAGCTCAGCAACACAAACACCTGCATGGCAAGTTCAAGGTCCCAAGTTTGATCCCTAGTACCAAAAAACCAAACCAAACCAAATGAAACAAAACAAAAAACCCCTCAAAAAGCCATTACTCTAAGAATAAGGACCTGATGGCTGAGTTTCAGGACCAGGGAGATAGCTCAGCAGAACAAGCACTTGCCTGGCAAGCACAAGGTTCTGACTTCAATCCCTGATACTGGGGGGAAAAAAACATGGACCTGACAGCTGAGTTCCAGGATAAATGCCTAAATGAAAGAGTAATGTCTTCTAATTTGCTGTATAAGGACATACATTTTTATCCATCACTTTTCTTTTTATTTTTTTTTTTATCTGTCACTTTTCCATGTCTTTTTTTTTTTTTTTTTTGGACTAGGGAATCAAACTGAGGACATTGCACCTGCCTAGTAGGCACTTATGCTGCTGAGCTATATCTCCTGCCCTTCGTAAGGGTTTTTACATTCCTGCGATCACCCTGAGAAATCTGTGCTAGGCACAGCAAATCTATGAATACTTTCAGTTCAGTTAGTGAGGTGCTATACTAAGTACAATTTTGAATGTGGCTTTAGTCTGCAGAAAGTTCTATAGAACCTTTTACTTGCTGGGCACGGTGGCACATGCCTGTAACCCCAGCACTCAGGAAGCTGAGGCAGGAGGATTATCATTTATTCAAGGCCAGCCTGGGATATATATATATATATATATTTAAGTGTATGTAGTAGAAGGTCTACAGGGTCTCACTACGCAGATCAGACTCGTAGTGATCCTCTTGTTTTCAGCCTCCCAAGGGCTGAGATTACAGGCACGCACCACCACTCCCAGTCTTGTCTTTTCAGTGTGGCCAGCACAGCGAGCCTGGGATCAAACCCAAACTCAGGCCCCTGTGCTCTAAGCAGGCGCTTTAGTTGGCTGAACTATCAGTCCAGCTTAAAGCTAGCCTTCACTACATAGCAAGCCCATCTTAGAACCTTTACTTGCATTTCACAGTATCTTGTAGCATTTCATTTGTTAAAATTTCCAACAATGAACGGCAATGCTGGCATTTTGTCTAATATGATGGTTTTGTCTAAACCATCACTCTTCTTCTCTTTCTCCTTTTTTTTTTTTTGTACTACGGCCCAGGCTCAACCTGCCCTGGGGGTGGGGCCGGCACACCATGTGGTGCTGGGGATTGAACCGCAGTCCCTGAGGTTGCCTGAGTTTTCCCAGGCAGGTGCTTCAGACAGCTAAACCATCTTGCCGGCCCCGTCACTATTATTTTCAAACCACTTCTAACACTGGAAATTCCATTTGGTTGTATGGCCATTTCAAATATGTACTCATATTGCTGGGTTTTTTTTTCCCTTTCCTTTACCTTTCTTTTTTTTTTTTTGTCTTTTTGACACAGGGCCTCTCTATGCAGTTTAGGCTGGCCTTGAGCTCACTTTTGTAGCCCAGGCTAGTCTCAAACTCACACTGATCCTCCTGCCTCAGCCTTCCAAATGCTGGGATTATAGGCGTGTGACATCATGCCCAGCTTTTGTTTTCTTTGATATCTGAAGTTGCTCCACTTCACTGTCACAGGAACTTTGGCTCACATGGTCAATGTCAAAGTTGTTATCACTCTCATCATTATCATACACCCATACGACTCTTCTGCTGAAGCATATATTGTACCATAATTGGTCATCTGCAACATCCATGCATGAATAACCTGATGATGCACTTTTGACCTTCTCCAAAACTTGCACATTTTCTGCCACTGTACTGAATTGGGCTACTTCTTAAAAAAAAAAGAAAACAAATCCTGGAGTGGTATGGCTCTGCTGAACCCTCGGTGATGCTCAGGTAAAAACACACACGCACGCACAAAAACAGCTAGAGCATAAAGATGAGTCCAAATCCTATTTTGACACTTGCAAAGGTGCATGCTATTCCTTACACCAAGTGGGTAAACACACAGACTGCTTTCTGTACACGTCAGAGAAAGGGGCTGAGACACACAGCCACGTAATATAACACTGAAGTACAGATTTGCAGTAGAAAAGTAAGGGATGGGTCTGCTGGACCCAGGGTTACACCATAAGGGTTAAGGGCAAACAAGCGACCAGGCACAGGTGGCACATACCTATAATCCCAACACAAGGGAAACTGCAGCAGAAGGACTGACCATTAGCTCAGTGTGAAGGCCCTGAGTTCAGTCCCCTAGTGCCACCTCTGCCATTACAACAAAATTCTGAGATAAGAGTAAACATTTCATAATTTCTACAACATAAGACATAGAAAATACAGTTGACGGACTGATTAAAGTCACTAGTAAACTTACCTGATTTAGTATTATCGAAAGAGGGCTAATGAAGGTTGAAAAAATTAACTATGAGAAGAATTTGGAAAACCTACGACAAATTAAAATTTTTTGGTTTTGTTTTTGAAGTGATCTCACTTCAATACACACGCTAGCTTAAATTATTGAGCTCTTGATTCAACCTCCCAAACAGCTGGAATTTCAGATCCATGCCACTACTCTGCTGAGAAATTAAAAATTTATGCAGTTCGGGCCAGCCAGATAGCTCGGCAGACTAAAGTGCCTGCTTAGGCAGAGCGCAGTGGCCAGGGTTCAATCCCCAGCATGGTGTGCCGGCACTACCCCTGGGGCAAGCTGAGATGGCTACTGAGACTGGGTGTGGTAGTGTGTACCTGTAATCTCAGCACTTGGTAGTGTACCTGCCTAGTATGTGCAAAGACCTCAGGTTCAATCTCTAGCACTGAAAAAAAAAAAAAAAAAAAAGAAAGAAAGAAAGCAAAGCACAAAAAGTTCTGAAATTAGAAGGGCTGGGGAGATAGCTCAGCAGTCTAATCACCTTCCTGGTAAGTGCAATGACTGGGGTTCAATCCTCAGTACTGCATGCTGTGCCAGGCACCGAAACAAGGCATGTTGGCGCACATCTGCAATCCCAGCCCTGGGAAGGCTGAGACAGGAGGATCACTACGAGTCTGAGCTACATAGTGAGACCCTGTACCACATAAATAAATAGGTAAAATAAATTATTTTGCATACAATATGCAATAAATACTTATAAACAACATGTTGAAGTAATATGTATCAAATAAGAAGCACTGGAAAAGTGATTGCCTTTAGGATGACATGCATGCTTCAAGTGGTATTGAAAGCCACACTGATGGATATATAATAAACGTGTTATTAATATGAGAAAACTACATACAGGGATGTAATTTTATTTTATGGTTTTATTTTACTAAGTAGGGATATAATTTTAGAATTTAAAAATGACAGTGGTGATTATGATTTAGAAAACATTTTTCAGCAGGGCATGGTGATACATGCCTGTAATCTCAGCACTCTGGGAGACTGAGGCAGGAGGGATTACAAATTCAAACCTAGTCTGTGACTCAGTGAATTAGCAAATTCCTGTCTCAAAATAAAAGGGTTGAGTATATAGCTCACTTCAAAGGCCCTAGATTTAATCTGCAGTACCAAAAACACAACAAACAAAAAAACTTAAAGCTTAAACTGCATTAAATCACAGCTTACATTGACTGATCCAAAAATTCACATCTAACAATAGGAATTTTGGCATACATAAAATATGGCATATATAAAATAGGCTAAGAAATATCCAAACAGATCAAGAAATTTAGTATAAAGTGTGCCTATACCAATAACAGTATACAGTGCTATGTACTAGAGTGTAGGTTTTAAGTATTCTTACCCCCCACATACCCACCCACCCCCACCCAAGTAGGATTAAACAGAGCATTTCTCTAGCATACACAAGGTCTTGGGTTCAATTCCCAACATCAGGAAGGAAAAAAAAAAAAAAAAAGGTAATGCTTAATTTAGGCATTCTACAGTACATACATATTTCAAAAACATCACGAATCTTACCAATTTAAAAAGAGAAACGCTGCCAGGCATGGAAGTACATGCTATAAACACCTGTTACTCAGGAAGCTGAGGCAGAAAGACTATATTTGAGGTCCACTTGCCAATTTAGGGAGACCAAGCCTCAAAATAAAAAGGGCTGGGGACATAGTGCAGTGGTACAGCACAAGTCTAGTATAGGGAAAAGAGTCTGCAGGTAAGGAAAGAATAGAATAAGGGCCTCATTAGGACTTCTGAGAAATGAATACAGTTAAAACCTGATGGAGGGAACAATTCACAAGACAAAAGCAAGAGTTGTTAAACTGAGCAAGAGAAAGCTAGGAATCCTAACCAATTTAGCTGTCCTTCCTACCTCTAGTAAAATGTAAAGGAGGCTAAAGGGGAAGGGGGCACATTACCTAAAAGTGGTACATAAAGAACCAAAGATTTAGCTCAGTCTGGCAGGTATGAGGTCCTGAGTTTGATTCTTGGTGACTGCCCCCTCCAATGTATGAATATATTCACACTTAGGCAGTCTCACATACACATTACATATGTATTCTCACTCTAGGGTCACTATATTACTTTACCAGATATATATGCATCTCCTCAATCGCTAACTTGACTTCCCAACCAATCTATAAATCCCAGAGATATGTGTCTCACAAGGACAACCAGGTGAGAGAAAATTCAAACCAGCCAAGACAGTTCTTAATGACTATAATAATGCTCTCTTCAGCAAGGTGTATGCACGCTTGCAATTCTGGCACTGAGAGGCTGATGCAGGAAGATGACAAGTTCAAGCCAAGCCTAAGCAATTTAATGAGACTTTCTCTCAAAATAAAAGTATAAAAAAGGAGGCAGCTGTGGTGGGGCATACCTATAATTCCAGCACTTAAAAGGCAGAGGCAAGAGGACCACTGCGAACCCAAGCTCAGCCTGAACTACATAGCAAGACACTGTCTCAAAAAACCAAAACAAACAAAGGAAAAAAGAAAGAAAGAAAAAGAGAGAGAGAGAGAGAGAGAGAGAGAGAGAGAGAGAGAGAGAGAGAGAGAGAGAGAGAGAAAGGGGCCAGGGATATTACTAAGTGCAAAAGCCCTGGGTCACTTTCTAGTACAAATAAATAATGTTGCCTGGAACATAACAGTCATTCCCTGAGGATTTGCAGGAACAGACACCCAGCTAAAACAAGAGTTTCCAATCAAGATTCAAGGTTACTCTGTGAAGGTCAACCTCCACAACACTACACTTGTCAGATGAAGAAACAACCAATTCATCTGCCAGGATTAATGGAAAAGTGCTTTAGGAACAATAACAAGAAAAACACCAAGAGTGGTGGCACACAACTGTAATACCAGCACTCTGGGAGACTGGGGTAGGAGGACCACAAGTTTCAGCCCAAATCTAGGCAACTTAATATCTTACTGAGATATTGTCTAAAAATAAAAACTAAACAAAAGATGGCACATGGAGTGGTGAACTTGTGTAGGTACAAGGGAAGAGGACCAGAAGTGTGGGAGGATATAGAGGTATGGGAGGGTATAGGAGCCCACTCTATTCTTTGCCTAATGCAGCTCTCACCTAGCTGCTCCTCAGTACTGTGTTTTATAATAAACTGGTAAACATTAAAAAAAAAAAAAAAGCTGCAGATGTAGCTCAGTGCTAGGGCCCTGGGTTCAATCCCTAATACCACAAATAAACGAACATAGTTGGGGATGTATTTCAGCGTTCAGCAATTGTATATGCGTGAAAGCCTGGATTCAATCCATACCACTGCAAAACAAATTTAAAAAAGCATTACACATACATGGAAAGTTTTTCTTTACCATCTCTTTCTCTTGGGATGGAGTACAGTCTCATTTTATAAATCCATGCTTTTAAACTCACAATCCTCCCTCAACCCACCAAATGCTGGGTTTACAGGTGTCATTGCGTTTGGCTTACTTTATCACCGTTATATGAAAGTGCAATATTTTCTCCATAAATCTTTGGAAATCCTTGCCAACAAAAAAACTTTAAAGACCACAATAAATCATGATTGATTTCTCTAAATTTAAAATATTTGTTGATTAAACAGCTAAACCTGTATATAGTTACTTTTTTTTTTTTTTTGCGGGACTGGGGTTCGAACTCATGACCTTGCACTTGCCAGACAGGCACTTGTGCCACAGAGTTATCTCCCCAGCTCCTTAGCTATTTCTTATAGGCCTTCAGTTATTGAAGAACTTTGGAACTAAAGCCTTTTTTTTTTGCAGACATCTCATAAACCTATTACACAGGCCTGATCCAAGATGCATTGCTTTTCTTTAGATGTCTTCCCTATTACAGAACCATTCCTGAGGGAAAAGGAGATCCAACAAATGAAACCTATCTGTCACACGCACGCACGCAGAGAGCCAGCCTATCCTGTGCGTTTTTTTTCTGCCTTTTTGAGACAGGGTCTCATTATGTAGTTTGGGCTGGCCTTGAGGTCACTTCCATAGCCCAGACTGGTCTCGAACTCAAACCAATTCTCCTGCCTCAGCCTCCCAAGTGCTGAGATTACAGGCACATGCCACTCTGCCCAGCCCTTGTGCATGCATGCTTACTCTTTCTTTCTTTCTTTCCTGACCTGCTCAGCCCTCCCTGGGGGCAGGGCTGGAACAGCATGTGGTGCCAAGGATCAAACCATGGTCACTGAGCTTGCCTAAGCAGGCACTTTAGACTGCTGAGCTATCTCACCAGCCCAAACATTTTTTTTTTTTTTTCCAGTACCAGGGATTGAACTCAGGACCTTGTGCTTGCCAGTCACTTATACCACTGAGCTATCTCCTTGGTCCACTGTGCTTTCTAATCATGGGAATCTACCACTGTAAACCAAATCCTAACTTCTTACACTGTCTACAAATCCCTATAGAGGGCTAGAGAGATAGCTCAACAGTCTAAGTGCCTGCCTGGCATGCGTGAGAATCTGTGTTTGATCCCTGGTACCGCATGTTGTGCTGGCCCTGGGCAGAGCCAGCCACCAAAACTGGATGTGGTGGGTCATGCCTGTAATCCCAATGCTGGAGAGGCTGAGACAGGAAGATCACTATAAGTCTGAGATGCACTGTGAGATCCTGTTTAAAAAAAAGAAAAAAAAAAAAGAATTTATAGGGATCTGTGCCCTGGACACTTCTTTACACAGCACTCTAATAACCTGAATGAGCCTCAAAGATTAATACTCCAAAGCCCATTTTGGTCCTTGAGCTTTTGCATTTTCTGTCTAGAAAGCCATTTCTTCTGTCTGGAATCTTCTGTTCCCTTCACCTTTTCCTGGAGGCCCTCTGCTCAAATATCACCTCCTAGGAGAAGCCTTCTTGCTTGTCACTTCATTCTGTCACTACTTGTAATAATCCAGTTCATTCATTAGCTTTCTTAGTTTTTTCCTTCTCACCCACTAGAATACCAGAAGAGGCCTTGCCCGTTTTGTTTTTTTCATTGTATCTCCAGAGACTAAATAGGTTTCAATAAAGTTGTTAAATGAAACTAATTCCAGGGCACACTCTCCTGCCTTTCTCCCACATGCAAACTTGTGTAGGATTACACTTTCCTCTATCGAAGACCCTAATATCAGAACAACCAAAACAGAAAATTTCCTTGCCTTGAAAGATAAAGGGTGAAAAGAAAAAGAAAGATAAAAGGTGGAAGGGGATGGGCTGGGGATGTAGCTCAGAGGCATAGGGCCTGCCTGGCAAGCTGCAAGGTCCTGAGTTTAATTCCTGGCACCAAAAAAACAAAAAAACAAAAAAACAAAACCTCTGGGACTGGCTTTGTTTGCTGTGGTAGCACATGCCTGTAACCCTAGTAATTAGAGGAGGTTGAGGCAAGAAAATTGTTGTAAGTTCAAGACCAGTGTGGGATACAACATGAGCTCAAAGTTCTCCAAGTGAGACCCTGCCTCAAAATGGGGGGGGGGGGGGGGAAGGCAGAGAAAAACTAGGTACAAGATGTGCTCAGAAATTATACAAAAACAGAGGCACACAGGCCTAAGAAACTATTATGGGAACTCAAGGTAAAGAGAAAAGGAGCGAAGGTGGAATTCACACATGAAGTGCTCTCTTCCGTGCCTCTACGAGAAACACAGGTGAGATACAGGCATAAACAGGACATAAAAATGCTTACATTTTAGCACCCAGAAAAGACAAGAAACAATACGCAATTGTGGGATGAGATGAATGCTACAGAGTGAATAAAAGTAGACTGGTAGGGTGTGGTGGTGTACACCTGTTATACCAGTAAGTGGGAGGCTGAGGCAGGAAGACTGCTGCAAATTCTTGGCCAGCCTGGTCTACATACCGATCTTAAGACCAACTCAGACTACACCGCGAGATCCTGTCTCAAAACACGAAAAGAAGGAATTGCCAGGACGGTATAGTTCGTAGATAAGAGGAGAAAGAAGTGGGAGGAGTTGACAGTGCTAAGCTCAGACAAGACCTTTGTAAATCACAATATATAACTCAGTGGATCCTAAGCCATGTATCATCCTGCAGAGAAAAATGAAGGTTCGCAGAGATAAAGGGATTAGCCCTAACAGGCTAGGTGTGAAGCCCAGGCGATGTAATTCCAAAGCCCAAACTCCCCAAGAGGGTGGAGTCCCATATTAGTGGCCATTTATTATACTCCGGGTGCGTGCACTAGAAATTGTTCCTCAGAACTCAGCAAAGTGAAATCGCAGCGACCACTCCGGTCAAAGAAACGGAAGCAGAGACGAGTTCAAGGCGCCTCGAGCTATATCGGAAGGGCTACCGCTGGCCCCTGCACCTCACAGGGACTCCAGAACCGAACAGGCCCGGTCGCCTCACACCCCGCTCATACTGCAGGGCCCGGCGCGCCGAGAACTGACGCGCGGGCGCAACCAATAAGAGGCAGCCGTCAGGGCGACAAGGCGCCGACGTAGCCAATCACAGCAGCGCTGCAAGGGAAGGGGCGGGTGCTACGGCGGCTCACGTTAGGCCGCGCTTCAGCCGCCCTCGCCCCTCACAGGCCCCGGTACTGCTGAATATGGACCCGAACCTACATGCCAGGGAAAGCAGCAGGTCTTTTCCGGGGAGATGAAGACCCGTCTGGTGTGCGCTGCCCGTGGCAGAGGCCTACATTCCGGCTCTAACCTAGAGGTGCAGTCTTCGCTTCTTGGCGCTCGGAAGTGCCAGAAGCTCTTCATCCCTCCTTCAGCCGGGACCTAACCGCCACCCTGCTAAGCCGTGGAAGCCCCGCGCCTCACCTTGTGGGGATACAGGAACAGAAGAGGGAATCCTAGCCGCACACGGTAGCAAGCAGTACCCTCTCCTGCCGCTGCTCCGCCTCACATTCAAACCCAGGCAAAATGGCGCGGCAGCCGGGCTGCAGCCAGCGCGCATGTGTGAACGGGACGCGGCGTGGGGCAGGGCCAGGAAGGCTCCGGCCCCGCCCAGGCTCGGAGGACCAATCGGAGCCGCACTATGTTGGCGTGACGTCACAAGTCCGTGTCCTCCCGCTGCGTTCTGACCGGGCTTCATGCAAACCCGGTCTTTCTGAAAGGAATTCAGATTTTGCGGCAGGCTGTTGGTTGTGACCTACTTTGGCGAAAAGGCTTGGCGCCCCGTTACTGTTGAATGAACTGTGCAGATTCAAGGTCGTTGCGCTACACACAGCAGAAACTCTCCAAAATAATTTTAGACCTTGGTAAAGTGCTATGAGAATAAAATAAATACAGGATGACACGACACGCAGTGACTTGGAAGGTAAAAGGGAGAACCAGTCACCTATTGCTGTGTGGAGTGGACCGTCTTGGAGGAAAGGGTTCAAGCAGGGAGGCCAGTGACGCCGCTGAACTCACCGAGGAGAGCTGTGTGGTAGCCTGGACGAGGGTGAGGGGCGGGGCATGTGGAGAGAAATTGATACCTTCAAGATGTGTTTTGGAGAAAGAGCCCCAAGAATCCTGTGATCTGCATACTGTGTGTGGGAAAGAGGAACCAGTGGTGACTACTGAAACCTCAGATGTCGGTTGTGGCCAACTCATGGACTCCCTCACAGACCCAGGTGCCTCCAAGAGCCTAACCCACCACTGGCGCTGAGGGCTTTTGGCTCTAGAGATTAAAAGCGAATGGTTATTATTTGATAAAATGAATAGAGTCCACAATTATATAGCCACCCTATTTGTTTGTTTGCAGTATTGGGGGCTGACGTTGGGCCATTGCATGGAGTGACATCTCAAAACCTTATTTTGAGATGGGGGTTTTCATAAGTTACTAAGTTGCTTGGGTCAGGCTTGAACTTGTGATCCTGCTGTCACAGCCTCCCAGAGCACTCGACCTATGTGCTGCACCGTGGCTTCTCTTTTTATTGCTCTTTTTTTTTTTTTGAGATGGAGTCTCACTAAATTGCTCAGTCTGTTCTTTTTCTTTGCGGGGTGAGAGGGAGGGCTGGGACTGGCACGGCATATGGTGTTGGGGATCGAACTGCGGTCCCTGCACGCTTGCCTAAGCAGGCGCTTTAGACCGCTGAGCTATCTCTGGCCCCCTGGTCTGTTCTTAATCCCAGTCCTGCCACCTCAGTCTGTAGAGTAGCTAGGACTTTAAGAACCAGGGTGCCTAGTTTAAAAAAAAAAAACAAAAAAACAAAATGTTTATTTTTTGGTGCCAGGGATTAAATTCAGGGGCTCATGAATGCCAAACATCCCCTGTACCACTAACCTACACCTCAGCCCCACTCTTTGCTTCTGACAACCTGCTGGGTTGAAGTTCTCTGATCTCCCAGGTGGTGCTGTCTTGGGCCTGGGAATCAGACTCTTGCTATGGGCTTTGCTCCTGCTCCAGCTGCTCCTCTCCACAGGCCAGGAATACGTGGACCATATGATATGTGTTTGCTCATGTAGTACCCATCTGGTGCCTTTTAGACCATGTCGTGCTTGCAAAGGGTCATGAAACTCCTCACCCACTGGCGCAGGGATGAAGCCAGGTGTGGTCGTGCACACTGGTAATCCCAGGACTCTCATCTGACACTGCCAGCCTGAATTATACAGTGAGAAAGTCTCAAAAAATAAATAAATGCCAGATGGTGATGATCATAGTACCAACTTAACAGGATTGTCAACAGAATCAAGAGGTTGAAAGATGGTTGAAATGGTGAGGGGGATAACCCACTTGGGCCCCCCTTCTTTCTGTCCCTCTCTCGGACAAGAGCTTTCTTTCCCCCCAACAAATCTATTCTGCTCATAAAAAAGAAAAAGAAATGGTGAATATAAAAACTGCACAAAGGAGCTAGGGATGTAGCTAAGCACTAAAGTGAACAAGAAGACCCTGGCTTCCATCCCCATCATGAGGCAGGGCAGTAGACAATCAGGACTATCTTCCAGGAGGAAGTCATGAAGTTCTCTTTCCTCCTCCAGCCCTTTAGGGAGAGGGAGAAATGAAGCTTTAGCAGGAGTCCTGGGACAGCAACTTAGCTAGACTTGTTTCAAGATAAAATTTACTTTGGAGTTTTGAGACAAGGTCTTTTTAGGTAGTTCAGGCTGGCGTTGGAGTCACTACGTAGCCCAAGCTGGCTTTGAACTCTTAGTCGTCCTTTTGCCTCAGCCTCCCAAGTGCTGGGATTAAAGGCTTATGCTACAGGCCAAATTACAAAATAAATTCTATAAAGGGCTGGGGGTATAGCTTATTGGTAGAGTACTTGTCTAGCATGAACAAGGCCTTTCGTTCCTTTCCCAGTAGTGAGAGAAGAGAACAAAAAAATCCCTGTATTTTTTTCACCAAATATTATTGCATACTTACTATGTGTCAGGCACTGTGTTCTCAGACTGGAAAGGTCGCTGGCCTCTCTTAATTTTAGTTGGAGGGAGATAACAGATCTCTGCAGATTTCAGTGAGCTATGAAGTCATTAAAAGGTAACTGGTTCCCCAGGACGTCCCTGGGGAATGAACATTCAAGATAAACTAAGGAGAAGGAACTCGTAACCCTGGGAAGAAGCAAGTATGGAGCTCAAAAGTTATCACAAATAGCCAATTTTGAGGTATGTTAAAGCAGATGAAAAAGAAGCCAGTTTATGAGTTGATGGGCAAGCTGAGACTTAAAAGATAAAACTACAAAAGCTTCACAGCCATATAGTCCACAAACAGCATCAGCAGGCTGGTTGGGGTCAATTTCTTAATCTACATACTCAGGGCTGGTGGCACATACCTGTAACCCCAAGACTGAGTTCAAGAACAGCCTAGGCTACATAGTGAGTTCAAGGACAGCCTGAACTACACAGTGGGAACCTGACTCAAAAACAAAAATTGGCTTGGAATAAAACGATTGCCTAGTTGGTAGGGTTGTGAAAGAGCTTACTGTGTGCTAATAAGCACTTAGCAAGGTTCCTGCAGTATAGTAAGCTATCAGTGAATGTTAACTCTTAAAAAAGTGGTGCTCAGTGCTAGAGCAATCAGTGCTAGATTCATCTCAGCACAGCAAGAAACAAAAAGGGACACTTATATGAAATATCTTCAATGGCTCAATCTTTAGTTGAACACGAAGTTAAGGTGTTCTGCCTAGAAACAGGCTTTAAAAAACAAAATAACTGGGGACAGAAAACCTCAAACCAAAATAAACCAACCTAAGCAAAACAAAACACTAAAATCATTTTTGCCAGAACTCTTCACATTCCCACCCCTCTTTCTCTTGCTGTGGGCATTCTAAGAAAAAATTCACATTTTTTTTTTTGCTGTTGGGAAGGGGCATGGAGCTTAGTCTGAGGCACACCAGCACTCTACCTTTGAGTTTCTAACAGATTCCTGAAAGCCAAAAACAGGCACATTACATAGGTCTGTAAAAGTTCAAGGGAACCATTCTGATCCTCAGAAGAAAGGTCTGTTTTTCAGAAACAGTCTATGTAGTTAAGCTCCGGCTGGCCTCAAACTTTCAGGAATCCTCCTGTCTCAGCCTCCCGAGTGCTGGAATTACAGGGGTGCACCACTACACCCACATAGAAAATGTGTTTTTGTTTGAAATATATTTTTATCTGTCTACAGAGTACAAATGCAGTATAATTTTGAAATTACCTTATAAAATGCTTAAATAAGTGACCTCCTGAACAAGACTAAGCTGGCTCTTGCTTAACCAGTGATCCCAGCAGCATATTCTCCTTCATGAAATGGATAAAGGTAAATGTTTGTTGTTCTTTGGGGTGAAGCAGGTCTGAGACTATTTCAATATATAGTTCAGATTAGTCTTGAATTCACTGTGAGCCCAGGCTGGCCTCAAACTCATGGCCATTCTCCTGCCTTGGCCTCTTTAAGTGCTGGGATTACAAGTGTGCACCACCATACCTGGCTGTTTTATTTTGAATAGGAAGGCCAAAGCTGGAAGTGTCTGCCACGTGCAGACTTTGGGGCACTTCCTCCCAGCCTGGAGGGGCCTTTGTGGGGACAGGAAGTCACTATAGCCCAGCGATGAGATTCTCAGCCTCAACACAGCTGACACTTGGGCCTGGGACTGCAGTGCTCTGGAGGCTGCGCAGCAGTGCCCCTGACCTTTACCTTCTAGATTCCAGTGGCTACCCTTACCCCACTTGGAACAACCAGAAATGTCCCCAAACATTGCCAAGTGTCACATCTGTGCCCTGGAAAAACTTCACACCAGTGGTTGGCAGAGGTTGAAGAACACTGGCCTGGCCCCGGCCAGCTGCTGTCTGCTCTGCTTACTCCAGTGAGCTTTCCAGGAGGGGCGCATGCTCTTTTTTCTCCACTGGAAGTTCCTAACATTTAGTTCCACAGAGGTAAGTCTGTCCTAGACGGTTTGGCTTCTGGGAAGTAATGATGACAACAAGGACATTAGTTTCAAAAATGCAATAATTGAAAGCAAATGATGATATACAACTTTTAACAGGGTACTTCATAAAGAGGGAAGAAAAGCCATGCCATGCCTTTACAGTCCTCGCATGTGAGCCATGTGTGTGAGCCCACGCACAATCCCCTTGGGTCACTGAGCCCAGCAAGGTCCCCACAGATCGCACATCTCAGCACCAGCGGCAGTGGTTACTGCTCTTATGAGCTCACCCTGGTCAGATTAATCAGTAAGGTGAAGTGGTTTCAAGGGATGTGTAAGAATCTTATCACACCTTGATTTTCCCCTTTTATTTTTGGGAAATTGGAAACATTTCTTATAAAAAATTAAGACTTACAATTAATATTCTATGAAAAATTATTTTTGCTAAATATAGAGACCAAAATTTGTCACCACTTGAAAATTGCAAGCTTGTTTGCCCTGAGAACTTGAGTTAACTGAAAACTGGCTTGAGGTGTACAATTACTATATTAAAAACAGCTTTACTTTTTAAAACTTTATTAATTTACCACCTGATCAAAGCTTTATTAATATCCCACTTGGGATATTTTAACAGTATTATACGTATTATTTTTACATAGAAAACTTTACATAGCATTTCATATTATATAATCTGCTTTATTCTTCCAAAAATGTATACATCCACTGGGAAAGGAATGCTTTTCATTAAATTACCAATTTTAAATGCACTTAATTGTTGTGTATAGATTAAATCAAAATAGCTAGTAACTAATCTTTAGGCATTTTAAGGAGGTAAAACATACATTGTGCACACAAGGATTTGATGCAAATATGCAGATAAAAAAATTTAAAATTAGAACACTGAGAGAAACTCTGATGAGTGTCATTTCCAGATTCAGTCATTCTTTAAAATATTCAGCTTTGGTTTGTTTCCCAAACTGCAAAGCTGCGGGCAGTAAAACTCCAGGATTTCACATGAGTTCCAGCTATGCCAACTTTAACACAAGTAATAGAATTTGTTAAGGACCAAGCTTCTACTGAAACCAATATCCATCTGCATCCTAGCAACAAACATGTGAATAAGTCACATTTGCACTTATCAGTAGCTCCTATTAATAACTGTAAAGATTACTAATGGTATAGCCATAATAAAAGAACAACAAAAATGTTTAGGGTTTTTTTTTTTTCATTTTGTACAAAAGTCACCTGTTAGAGAAAAACATTGTATTTTCAGATATAAGATATTTAGAATGTATGTTCTTTGGTTGTACATAAGGAACACAAGGAAAAGGTGTATTTGACTCTGAAGGTGAAGTTAGAAATAAAATTTCCCATGTTTGTTGTTAAGATGCCAAAGTTGGTGATTTCCCTCAGACCACGAAGAAAAATAAAACACAAAGCAGCAGTATTTTAACAAAAACTTCTCTGGAGACCCAGCACATATAATCAACACTGAAAGCATTTTGAGACAGAAACAAGGCCTTGGAAAAGCGCTCCTCCCGTTGTTATTTGTGAGGGAGCATCCCGGCCCAGTGCTGCAGAGCTGCACACACCCTTTTCACTAGTGTTTGAGTGGCTTAAGCCATACTACCATGAGAAACAGATTTAGTCACAAAAAAAAGACTTGGCCTGAATGGCTTGTTACTGGAGGTCAGAGATTTCCTGTTTCCTGCTGTTCCCTGACAGGAAAAATTAGCCTGAATGGTTTTACATCCAGACTTGTTTTTGTTTTTTGAGACAAGGTTTCACTATATAGTTCAAGCTGCCTTGAGTTTGCTATGTAGCCCAGGCTGGCCTCAAATTCCCAGCTTCTACTGATTCTCCTGCCACTACCACCCAAATGGACATCCAGATTTTATTTTTTTTCTTTAAAATTCCTCATTAAGAAAATTTAATAGTTTAAAAGACAAAATTAAAAAGAAATTTAAGGGGCTGGGGAGATATCTCCATGGCACAAGTGCCTGGCTGGTAAGTGCAAGGTTGTGAGCTCGAACCCTGGTCCCACCAAAAAAAATAAATAAATAAACTAAATTAAATTAAGCCTGTTTCAACAAATACACTTGATCTTAGCCAAAAGGCCGAGAAGCGATTGTTTCAACAAATAATAAAATGTACTGACACACTTCCTATCCTGCAACAGTCAAAAATTAGGGAGGTTTATTTTTTTGTTTTTGGTGCTAAGGACTGAACCCAGGGCTTCCAGCTTGCTACACAGGCATTTTACCACTGAACCAAATCCCCAGCCCCAACAGACAAAAATTAGAAGGTAGGAGGACACTGGAAAGTTTTGATGAGCAATGCTGCATGAGAACCTCAGAGAGAAAGGAAAAATCGCCAACCCAGGGTGTAGCTGCATCCAAGATGCACTCAACAAACCAACATGCCTGCTTCCCACTTAAACTTTTGGTAAAAAGATTGCAGTGAGGACAATGAACTTGTTAGAGCAGTGACAGAAGACAATACCAGGGCAGGCCTTAGTGTAGGTTTCAGGGTGTAGCATAAAGATGTCACCAACTCCAGGACAAGTCAATCAAATGTCTTTATATTCCATTCATGGCAAAGCATTCTCCCACGGTCCTTTTCTGATAAATGACATAGCTCTTCTTAAGTGCATGCAAGTAAAATAAAAACCTAAGCCTGATTTTCTTTGGTAGAGAAATTAAAACACTTTTGGGCAAGAAAAAAGTAGAAAAGAGTACTGCTGGCCCAAACCAAACATTTCTCAAGGCTGTTAACAATTACAACAGCAGCAACAGAAACAAAAAAAAATCCTTAAGAAATCAATCTCTTACTAATAAGCAAAAGCACCAGAAAGAAAAAAATACCAGATTTTATAGATTACCAAACTACTGACTTCTAAGGCACCAGAGTTGACATCAATACAACCCAATTTACAGGACTAGAGTAGGTAGAAGTTTGACTGTTTACATCACTGTGACCTTTTTTTTTTTTTTTTTTTTAACACTTAGTGCTGTCTTAGCTGAGCAGTGGATGAGGCCCAAGAATGAAGTGTGTGTTCTCTTTTTCATGGACTCTGAATAAATTAACTTCCTAATATATTGCTGTACTCATATCCTGCCTGCTTTGACATGAGCTGCATGAGAATGCCTCTAATGTAGTTCAGAGTATTGCACCATCAGGAACATCCTATGGACCCCAGGATCTATCTATACAAAGAACTGAGTTCCCTGGCTCAAATAACAGAAGTGCTAAGCACCTGTCACCTCCTGCCATTGTCACAGTTCAGCTGTGCTGGCCCCACGACAGCTCTATTCTATCATTGATACTTGGTGAGGTGACCTTGGGAGCAACCCTTCTCATGAAGTTACTGTCCCTCCCCTCTGGAGCTCCCTTTACCAGGGACTGTGCAAAGCAGCGACACTATCAATACACTCATCCTTCTGAGGTAAAAATAAAATGGTTTACTCAAAGGTAAATGGACTCTGGGTAATTACTACTTCATTTCCATTACTACTTCATATATTAGATTTCAGAGTGTGAGATGGATAATGTTTTCTGGAAATTTTAATTGAACACCCATCCACAAATACTTCAAGGAAAGCTAATCATCTTGATGAGATTGTTTACTTTTTCCTATAGACTTTTTCTCCCCACGTTACTAAAACAGAGAGTGCCATGAAGCACTACACTTTTTTAACCTTGTAAGCTCTTAACTCTTAAATACTAAATTCTGCTTTCAGTTAAATCTTTAATAATATCTTTTTGTAAAATACTTTTTAAAAATCACTGATGTTAATAAAACAAAACATAAAAACAATCCTTTTTCTCCAAACTAATTTAACTATGGCTGACTCACAACTGACAAAAACAGTCAAATTTCTTCAACACACTCAACAACAAATACCTGGCATATTTTATGTTGCAGCCGCTACAAGACATTTTATTAACATACTCTAATAATCATGACCCTATACGGCTATGTTCAGTGTTTTCAAGGAGAGTGACTTCCTCTGACAAAACATCTATTGCCAATCATGGGACTCTGCTAGGAAATGATGGCATCTGATGACAGACTGACGTTGAATCAATAAAACGGAATGACAGGTGAAATAGATTCCCCACCTATATCAACTGGGTAGGCAACAGTTTAATGAAATACCACAAGCCTTAGTTGTTGGGATCTTTGATGGGGCCAGCACACAGACTGACCTTATCTAGGACATTCTGAGATCCTAGATGGCAGGTCCTTGCTTCTGTGTGACCTTTCACCAAATGGGGCAGTCAAAAACGGCATGATGAATGTTCTGCAGAGCTGCAGCAGTAGCCTTCAAGGCTATTACACTGGTGACAGTGTGGCTGGTACCTGTGCTGGCTCTTCTGGAATCCATATCTTATAAACAACACCTATTCGTAAGAAGAACTTCCGTAGAACTGCTCGGAGCTCAGGGATCAGGTCAAACTGCATAATTTCACACAAGTAGGGGTAGTACATTGAGGCATGTGCTTTGAACTGAAGGTAGGAGAGAAACAGAAAGATACAATTAGACATGGAACTATACTTCTTGGCACCAGTTTTTGAAAAGTATTCATCTTACCCTGAAACTTCTACTTTTTCTTACTACTAAAAATTCACTATCAAAAACTTCCATAGCTGGGCATGTGGTACATGCCTCTAATCCCAGCATCTGGGAAGCTGAGGCAGGAAGATTATTGTGAGTGACCAGCCTGGGCTACAAAAATAAGCTCAAGACCAGCCTGAACTATACAGTAAGAATCTGTCTCAAAAAGCCAAAAAATAAATTTTAAAGAACTTCCACATTAAAACCTGTTTCAGGAAGCTTGCCAGGTAGCTTAGTTGGTTAATGCACATGATTTGGCAAAGTCTCTCAGGTGCCAGGGACTGTGGCTCAATCCCTCACCCTCATGGAGCATGAGACCTGCCCTTAGGGCAGCCTCAGCCAGCCCCTCCCCCCAAAAAAATTTGGCTGGGCGTGGTGGTGCATGCTTATAATCCTAGCACTTGGGAGGCTGAGGCAGGATGATCGGTGTGAGTTCAAGACCAGCCTGGGCTACAAAAGTGAGCTTAAGGCCAGCCTGAACCTGCATAGCAAGACCCTGTCTCAAAAAGAAAAACAAAAAACAAAAAACAAAACCAAAAATAACTCAATCTGTTTCAGCAATGTATTAGTCCTACTAACCTGTTTAGAAACTTGTTTAATTGCTATTTTATCTTTTTTTCTCATTAAAATGAGAAAAAAATAAAACCTGATTTAGGACTGGGGAGATAGCTAAGCAGCATAAGCACCTGCCTGGCAAGTGCAAGGTCTGGAGTTTGATTCCCAGTACCGCCAAAAAAAAAAGAAACAAAAAGGAAATGTTTCAATTACGTTTAATTTCTTTTAATTATGTTAGGATAGTCTTGCTTCCAAGTCAGTAGTAAGTTGTAGATCTAATGCAGCACTTCACAATCTCAAGCCTCTCCTCCCATACTGAAAATCACTGCTGATCCCAGCATCCATACATGTGGCTTCAGCCTCAACTAGCACTGTTCCATAGCAAAAGGCCTACCTATTTGAAGGCACCTACTATCTGTAATAAATTAACTTCTCTCCAGTGCATCTAGCATGTGCAAGGTATGAGACCATCCTTGAGAAAAGCCCCAAACCATTGCTTCAAATGTTGAGTGAATGGCACTCAAACTTCATGTCCTAGAGGAGACAACACAGGTTACCTGTTCATACCTTTTCATCATTTATTTTGAGGGTTTTGGTTAGAAGTAACAACAGGAGACTTGTCCAGGCCTCCCGATGGCTTTCAGAATTCACCGTGATGAAGTAGGCAAGAGCTTCACTGCACACACTGCAATTAACAGAGAGGTACATCTCATTTAGCATTTCATATTCAGCAGAATAACTTATGAATTTTTTTCTTTTTGAGACAGGATCTCGCTAGGTTGCTTAGGTTGGCCTTGAATTTGTGATCCTCCAGACTCAGTCTTCCAGAGTACTGAGTTTATAGGTGTGTGCCATCATGCCTGGTTCAGGTACTACTGATTCTTACGATGATTGTATACTGAGCACCCAAACTGGCTGTGCTGTCTTGAGCAAATCATTGAGCCCTGGTTTTTTCAGCTATATGGGGATAAATAACTACCAAACTCAGGGGCTGGCAAGACAGCTCAGTGGTCTAAAGCTGAGGTTGCCTGCTTAGGCAACCACAGGGACTACAGTTCGATTCCTCGCACCACATGCTGTACCAGCCCCACCCCCAGGACAGGCTGAGCTGGCCATAAGTAAATAAATAAATAAAGTTAAAACAAACAAACAAACAAAAAACCTACCAAACTCAGAGAGGCGCTGGGGAGAGGCAATGAAATAAATACAGCTTGGCTCAGACTCAGAACACTACTAAAGCTACCCTCAATATCTGAAGCCCAATGAACAGAGAAACGATTTTTTAAAAAATGTGTTTAGTATAGGGTCTCACTACACACATCAGACTTGTAGTGATCCTCCTGTTTTCAGCCTCCCACACTCTGGAATTACAGGCATGCACCACCATGCCCAGTCTCAGTAGCTGTCTCAGTGCCCTCCGGTGGAGGGGCTGGCATGGCACGTCAGGGATCGAACCCTGATCCACTGAGCTATCTGGCCGGCCCAAAAAATGATTTATTATTCATAGTTAATTATGTAACTCTTTCCTCCCAGTCACAATTGCTTTTCTTTCTGTTTTGAGACAGAACCTCACTGTTTAGCTCAAGTGACCCTGAACTTGGAATCCTCCTACATCCGCTTTCCAAGTGCTCAGATTACAAACATAAATTCTTATGCCTTGTAACAGAAGTTCTTTTTTAATGCAGAAATATTCCACCATAGGATATTTCATAGTTATCCAAGCCACAGTTAAACTGTTCAATTTTTCTTTTCTTTTAAATACGCAATGAGTATTCTGTATGGGAATCCTGGTTCATATTTCTGAAGTACTTTCTTTCAATTTCATAACAATGGAATTACCAAGTCAAGGAGACAACATTTTAGGGCTCCTACTTGCTTCCTGTAAAGAACCTGTCACTGTAACTCCCACCAGCCATGCAGAATTGTGGGTCATACTACATGGGTGTGGCAGCGCATGTTACTGTTTAAAAGGAGTAAAAGGAGGTGGCGAGCATTGTAGTTCACTGATAGATTGTGTGGTTAGTATATGCAAAGACTTAGGTTCACTGAACTACAAAAATAAAGGCTCAGACATTGTTATCAGTATTCGTGTGTGTGTGTTACTAGAGACTGAAACTACTCAGCTTCTTCTAAGCTACATTTCCAATGCTTTTTTTCATTTTGCAACACAGTCTCACTAAGTCACTAAGTTGCACAGGCTGGCCTTGAATTCATGATCTTCCTGCCTGACCTCCCAAGTAAGTGGGAGTAAAGGCAGATGTCACCATTTTGCTGATGCCCAGGAGGTGGCCAAGATCTACTTTTCACTCTGGGACTCTCTTGCTAGTGTCCGTTTCCCCATGGACACATCTCTGAATACCTAACTTGGGCACGCCCTGCAATCAATGTGATTCCAATACATTCTTCTGGGGAAGAAGGAATGATGGGACATCAGAGACAAAAGCAATTTTAAAAAGGACTTGGTCCTGAGGTGGATATTGATGTATCCTTATCCACATAGCTGTACACCTCACTCCAGCCTGAGGACTCTGGGGTCAGAGTACTTTTTACTGCCCAGATCTCTGTGCCTGCCGAACTCAAGTGACATGCGCAAGGTCCTGCATTCCCTCTTCAAAGCACTAAGAATAGTGGCACCTGCTATAATTATAATCTTTGTGTTCAGGAAACTGAGGCAGGAGAGTCACATGTTTGAGCCTTGTCTTGATGACTTAGTGAAACCCAGTCTTAGACAAAAAAGGTAGGAGCTGGGGGAAGGAAGATGTAGCTCAGTGCAAAGGCCTTGGGTCCAATCCCTAGCACCACAGAACAGAAACCGTGAAATGGAGGCATTGTCACACAGGAGGAAGACACCTCTGGAGGTGTGAGTGTGGAGGGAAATTTTCTCCTACTCTTTTTTTTTTTTTTTTTTGAGACAGGGTCTCGCTATGCAGTTCAGGCTGGCCTTGAGCTCACTTTTGTAGCCCAGGCTGGTCTCGAACTCACACTGATCCTCCTGCCTCAGCCTCCCGAGTGCTGGAATTATAGGTGTGCGCCACCACGCCTGGCTTCTCTTACTCTTTTCAATTCACAGTATTGCTGTGATATGTTTTGTACATGACAGACAGTAAATTTGATGGGAAGCTGATCTTACGTTAAAAGTCGCTGCTGTATTTCATCCCAGGAGTCTCTGCGATTTTCATCAACATACATGCGAAACAGGATCCTCAAACAACAGGCCAGGCTGCTGGTTTCTTGTTTGAGAAGATTGGGTTTAGATTTTCCCTTAAAACCTGGTGGTGAGAAAGTCATTAAGTAGCACATAAAGTAGGAGGATGCTGACACGTGGTGAGATAATGAGTGGTAGTACTGGACCATCT
Source organism: Capromys pilorides (assembly GCA_004027915.1). Taxonomy (NCBI): domain Eukaryota; kingdom Metazoa; phylum Chordata; class Mammalia; order Rodentia; family Capromyidae; genus Capromys; species Capromys pilorides. Next base: position 7,554 of record PVKN010002199.1, on the reverse strand, counting down.
CAGAGCTTCAAGAAGCTCAACTGGGATACTACACAAAGGCAGTTAGGACTCTGGATGCCATTCTCTGCACTGACGCCTGACTGCCAGTCAGGCCTGCTTATTGACCAGTAAAGCCCTTAGTTGCATCTTCTCAAATGTAACAGCTCTAGGATTTCTAGCATTTTTCTAAGTCATAAAGTTTTCCCCCCAAAAAATACATACAAAAATGTAGTTTTTAGGGACTGCGGAGATAGCTCAGTGGAATAAGCACTTGCCTGGCAAGTGCAAGGTCCTGAGTTCAATCCCTGGCATCACCAAAATAAATAAATAAATAAATAAATAAATAAATAAATAAATAAATATTTTTTAAAACGCAGTTTTTAAAACAAAATAGTAGCTGGGCATGGTGGCGCATGCCTGTAATCCCAGCACTTGGGAGGCTGAGGCAGGAGGATCAGTATGAGTTCGAGACCAGCCTTGGCTACAAAAGTGAGCTCAAGGCCAGCCTGAACTGTATAGTGAGACCCTGTTTCAAAAAGACAAAAAAAAAAAAAAAGTTAGCAACCAAGTAACTTGCAAACTGCTCTCATAAATAAAAATGTATTATAGGCAAAGACATAAAACATTTGGGTATTTTAAAGCTACAGAGAAAAATGATAGTCTTTCATTAGAGATTAAAACAGGTATTTGGGAAAAAGTTTAAAATAATGATAACAAGACAAAGGTTAGATAAAGTACCACTTCTGTGGGTAGTTCAAAATATTAAGAATCACCACCATATCTAGAAAAAAATACATCTATTTACTTCAGGAATTATGTGTTTATTTTTACAGGTAAGAATGGGACAGAAATTGTAAAGTCCCACAAAAAAGTCTGAATGTTTCTGTTTCTTAAGACTACCACACTTCTTTTAAAGATATATTTTTAAAATTTTTATTTATTTGGTACAAGGTCTTGCTACGCAGCTCGGACTTGTAGTGATCCTCCTGTCTCAGCTTCCCCAGCACTGGTATTACAGGTGTGCACCACCATGCTGGTTTTGGTGTCTGAACACTGCTCCTGGGGTTCTAGGGTCAGCACAGCATGTGGTACTGGGGTTTGAACACAGGTCAAGGATGTTTGCCAAGTAGGTGCTAAGACCACTGAGCTATTTTCCCAGCCCTTATCACACTTTTTTTTTTTTTTTTTTTTTTTTTGTCTTTTTGAGTCAGGGTCTCGCTATGCAGTTCAGGCTGGCCCTGAACTCACTTTTGTAGCCCAGGCTGGTCTCAAACTCACACTGATCCTCCTGCCTCAGCCTCCCAAGTGCTGAGATTACAGGTATGTGCCACCATGTCCGGCTCCCCCATCACTCTTTCACATAACCATTTTTGTTGTTGTTTTATTCTTTTAAGACAGGGTCGATTATTTCAGGCTGGTCTTGAGCTATGGAGCCCAGGATGGCCTCTGTCTGTCTATCTGTCTGTCTGTCTGTCTGTCTGTCTGTCTGTCTGTCTGTCTGTCTGTCTGTCTATCTATCTATCTATCTATCTATCTATCTATCTATCTATCTAATCTATCTAATGGTCTTGAACTCTTGATGATTCAACTACCTTTACCTCCCAGGTGCTGGGCTTAGGTACTCCTCACTGTGGCTAGCTTATGTTATCATATATATTTAACATTTCACATCAAACTTCATGACTTACAAGATCAATTTAGTTCTCCAATTTTCAACAATTTTTTTTTTTTTTTGGTGCAGAATCTCACTATGCAGCTCAGACTCACAGTGATTCTCCTATTTCTTACCTCCCTAGTACTAGGATTACAGGCATGTGCCACCACACCTGGACTTCATCAAATACATTTTGAAACTCTGTTATATATGAGGCAGTGTTCCTGGCTTTGGGATGAATGAAATCTAGCAATAAGTATAAAAATACCTAGGAAGCTATTTCATTAAGTTTCAAGCATCAGGAATTCCTAAAGACTTTAATGTTTAGGATGGTGACCAGTGTGGCCAGCAAGCCGCTCTGCTCTGTGGCCTTACCTGCCCGCCACAGGACAGTCCGCTGCTCATAATTGGAGTTGAAGGCCTTTGAGAATGTATGAGATTCCTGCAAGCAGTCCAGCAGCTTGAAGAGGTGCTGCGAAGACATGTACTTATACATGCCCTGGGCCTCTGTCTCGATGTGGATATCTGCATCCAGGGTGTCTTGCTGCAGGACAGAGAATATACAAGCTGCTAAGAGGAGGTGAGGGAGTGGTTCTTGGCATAGAGAATACAGACAGAGGCAGTCTTGACCTCCAAAGGTTGTTCTCTCTATAAAACACACCCCAGAGCTCTCACCCATTTCCACATAAAAGTCTGTACTGCTGGTGAATGAATCCTGGCTGCTGTGGGACAGTGGCTTAGGTTGGCCAAAGTTTCAGTTTTATTACTGTTGCCTTCATTGTGTAACCAATATATATTATATTTTACTACAAAATTACATTCTTATTAATTCTTATAAATAAATAATTGAGGTAGAGTCTCACTATGTACACCAGACTGGCCTTGAACTCACATGATCCAATTGCCTCAGCCTCCCAAGTGCTAGGATTTTAGGTGTGCAACACCAGCTTTTCTTTTTATTATTTTAAGAAAAAGCTGAAAAACAGGAACATGGAATAAATATTATAGAAGGCAGGGGTACAATAACTGAAAGCACCAAATTGGTAAACAGAGGCCAAGTGGCATCTTAAGCTTTCTTTAGGGCACTGCTCCCCTACCACCCTTTAAAACATGTATGAAATGACTGAAAATTTTATTGAACATGTTGCCTAAATATGAGACATGATTAGCGATTTTATATTTCTGGAGATTTCTAAGACTAGCTCTATCTTCTTCATAAGCCAGAGGTCACAGATGTTAAGACCATATTGGTTCTCAAATTGAATTGTAAGTTCAATGCAGTATATATCAAAATCTGGCTGATTTCATTTAAGACAACCTGGTCAAACATTCCCCTGGAAATGGAAGTGATACAGTACTGGCAGAGCAAACCTTTCAAAAAGAGGCCCAAGGTTGGAGGGCTCACACTTCCTGACTCACAAAGCTTAACTAAAAAGTAATAATCATAACAGAGCTCTATGGGCACAAAGCCAAACCTATGTCAGTGTGATAAAATGCAAAGTTCAGAAGCAAGCCCTTGTATTTATGGCCCAGTGATTTCCAACAACAGTGCCAGGAGAATTCCCCCCAGAAACAGACTTTGGAGCAAACATCTTTGGACAATAGGAAAAGAAAGATGATGGACCTTCACCTCTCATCATAAATAAGAATGCACTGAAAGACCCAAGATACCCAAATTATAACACTCTTAAAACATAAACCTAAATCTTTATGACTTAGAATTAAGTAATGCTTTCTCAGATTTCACAACAAAAGAACAAGAGACTAAAGAAAAACAGGTAACAATACAAAATTTTTGCGTTTCAAAGGACTACATCAAGAGTAGGGTTGGTTCAACACATGTAAATCAATAAAAGTAATAGACTGCAAAGGACTACATCAAGAAAAGATAGGGAGAAAATAGTTCCAAATCAGGTATCTGATGATATATAGCCCATCTGAAAAGCTTGTAATTCAAAACTAAAGAGATGGGGCCAAGGGGCTGGGGAGACAGCCCCATGGCACAAATGCCTGCCTGGCAAATGCAAGGTCATGAGTTTGAACTGCGGTCCTGCAAAAAAAAAAAAAAAAGAGATGGGGCCGACAAGATAGCTCAGTGGTCTATAGCGCCTGCTTGGCCAAGCTTAGGCAACTGCAAGGACCGTCGTTTGATCCCTGGCACCGCATGCTGCACCAGCCGCACCCCCTGGGCAGACTAAGCTCGCCAAAACATAAATAAAGTTTTTAAAAAAATATATTAAAAAAAAAAAAAAAAAAGATGATGGGCCAGTGAGATAGCTTTGCAGTCTAAAGCACCTACTTAGGCAAGCTTAGGCAGTTGCAGGGGACCATAGTTCCATCTCTGGCAACAGATGCTACACCAGCCCTGCCCTCAGGGCAGGCTGAGCTGGCCAAATTAAAAATAAATTTAAAAAAATAAAGAGATAAGGGGCAGCTTAAAATAGGCAAAGGATCTGAATAGCCATTTTCTTTCTTTTTGAGACAGGGTCTCGCTATGCAGTTCAGGTTGGCCTTGAGCTCACTTTTGTAGCCTAGGTTGGTCTCCAACTCACACTGATCCTCCTGCCTCAGCCTCCCAAGTGCTGGGTTTACAGGTGTGCACCACCACGCCTGGCTTGAATAGATAAAGAAACGACCAGCCTGACATAGTGGTGCACTCCTACATTACAATAATGCCAGTACTTCAGCAAGCTGAGGCAGGAGGTCTGCAAGGCTTTTTGGGTTTTGTTTTGGGTTTTTTGAGACAGGGTCTCCTTATATAGTCCAAGGTGGTCTTGAACTCACTATGTAGCCTGTGTTGGCCTCAAACTTGCAAATACCCTCTTGCCTCAGGTTCCAAAGGGCTAGGATTACAGGAGTGCACTAATCACACCCAATAAAGATTCTAAGTTTGAACCCCATCTGGATAATTTAGTGACACAGTAAGATCCTATCTCAAAATAAAAAAATAAAAAGGGCTGGGAATGTTGGAATGTTGCTCAGTGTGAAGGTCCTACATTCAGTCCCCAGTACAACAAAAACAAGCACAGAAGAAATGGCCAGTAAACACAAAAGATGCTCTATATCATTAATCACTAGGAAATACAAATCAAAGCCATGGTGAGGTACCCATTTCATATCCACAATGACGGTACAGCAGGAATTATAATAAAAAAAGGCAACAACATCCACTAATGAGGATGTGGAGAAACAGCGGTCTCCATGTACTACTGATGGGAATGTCAAATGGCCAGCAAGATGGCTCAGCAGTCTAAGGCACCTGCTTAGGCAAACTTAGGCAACTGCAGGGACCATGGTTCAATCCCCGGCACCACACGCTGCACCAGCCCCACCCCCAGGGCAGGCTGAGCCAGCCATAACATAAATAAATAAATGAATAAAGTTTAAAAAATAAAACCATAATTAAAAAAAAAAAAAAAAAAGACGGGGCTGGGGAGATAGCTCCATGGCACAAGTGCCTGCCTGGCAAGTACAAGGTGGTAAGTTCAAACCCTAGTCCCACAAACAAACAAACAAACAAACAAATAAATAAAAATAAAATAAAAAAAGAAAGAGATGAGCATAAAGGGCTCTAGACAACAAATGGAGCCTTCGGGCCACATCTCCATGGACAAGGCTTTCCCCTCTTCTCCCTCCCCAGGCCTGCTGTCATTACCTGGGCAGCAACCATGTGTTCTGCATCTTCCTTTTTGCTTGTCGCAGGGTAGAACACAATGTTGTCAATGGTTTGTATCAATTCCAGCTGAACCACACACTTGATGAGGAGGCTGGCGAACAGTTTCTGATCTATATTAGATGATAACGATTAACCCTAATAACGATTCAGGCAATACGGAGCACATGTTCACTGAGCTCCTACCACGTGCCTGGTGCAACCCTTGGTGTGACAGCATAACAATGAATAGACCAACAACACTCCCCTGCTTCCATGAGTTATTAGCCAATAGTAGGAAGATTTAAAGTGTAAGGCCGGTATGTCAAACAATGATCACGTAAGACAGAGGGAGGAAGTGCCAGGATTGAGTTGCAAATTTACATGTGTTTCTAAAAATCTGATGTCTCAGCAAAGGCTCAAAGAAGGCAGAATTAGCCCTGCAGGTCTTGTGTTTCTCTGTCACTCCACTGCCCACTCTTGTGGACCAGCTCAGAACTGCCCTAAATACAGAGGGGTTCAGCTCCTTCCTGAGGAGGCTAGGATCTCCATTTTGCATGGATGTGGGACTAGCTCTTTTAAGTTCTTCATTTTTGGATCATGGATAACCACTTTTTGTTTAACCAAGAAGTAGGAACTGCTTTCTGCATTCTTAGCTTCTTTTATTGTCTCAGTTTTATCTGTACTGGTGATTGAATATTATCTTAGTTTTGAAGACATGGTCTCATTATGTAGTTCAGGTTGGCCTTGAAGCCAAGAGAATCCTTCTCCTGCAGTCTCATTCGTAACTGGGATTACAGGCATGTATCACCATATATCCCACTTACAATTCTTTCTACCAAGTCTGCCCTATTCAGATCAGTCGTGCAGTTTTTGCCTGCTGACTAGAGTCAGACTCCATCCATGTTCTCAATAGCTAGAGGCAAGAGCGTGGGCCATGGCAAGCATCTCACAAGTTCTGGCTGTCAACTGAAAGAAGGTCAAATTATCTTTAAGTTTTTGAAGGTAGTGAAATTATGTAAACATATATCCTTGCAAAATGTTGGAGGTATAGTTGAGTGGTACAGTGTTTGTTTAACATGCACAAGGCCTTCACTTCGATCCCCAGCACGCACACAAAAAAAGGGGGTGGAGGGAAAAGGGAGCTTTAACTCTTGAAAAATACAGTGGAGTTATAGATGTTAAAAGGAAAGAAAATGACATATGCATGGCACAAAGCTTTGCCTGCCTGAGCTCATTTCCAGAAGGGAGGCTGAGCTAGAACAGCGAAAGGATCAAAATCCCCTGCCTCCTGCAGCAGAGAGTCCGGTTTGAGTCCAGGCACCCTTACAACAGAGACACTTGATTGCACTGGGCATGGTTCTACAGGATGAAATGCAGCTCCCTCAACCCTAACTAACCATTTCATCTGGTGCACAAGAGGAAACAGAGATGAGCCTACCAGCAGTCACTAGAGAGAACTGGCTCTACAGCAGTCCCCTCCCTCATGGTGTCTTTTAAATGGTTATCATGGGTGCCTACTCTACTCCTTCAAAATGCAATGCTAACCACACACTGCTTTTTCCATTGTGCTGATTCAGCCATTGTTAGTTGTTGAGGGTGGTGTGAGACTGCTCTGCAGACAAACAACTGGCACACAGCTTAAAAAAGAACAGAGTAACACTTCAAAAGTTCTCTCTCTCTCTTTTTTGCTGTACCGGGGATTGAACTCAGGTCCTTGTGCTTGCCAGGTAAGCATTTATTCTACTGAGCTATCTCCCTGGCCCACTTCAAAAGTTGTGACTTGTCCCTCTGCCAAAAGTGTGTCTGGATCCCAACTCTATTACATAATGGAACATTGTATCATGTGTCTATTTGCTCAAATATAAGACTGAAATCTGTTAACATTGCCACAAGGATTAAGTACAATCTTACATATGAAAAACACTTTAGTGCCTGGCACACTATAACTGTCAAGCCTATTTCTTAAAATGAGGGACAGTAGAACTGAGGGTACGGCTTAGTTATACCATGCTTGTCTAATATGTATGAACCTTTGGGTTTGATCCTCAGAACCTCAAAAACAAAACAAAACAAACAAGGTAAAATACACCATCAGAAGTGTTGAGACAAATTGTTAAAAGTAATTTGAGCCAGACATGGTAGTACATGCCTGTACTCCCAGCACTTGGAGACTGAGGTAGGAGCACCAAGAGTTCAAGGTCATGGACCCAGGGCTCTATTGTGAATTGAGGGCTAGCCTGAACTACATAACTATATAGTGAATCCC